>CACRXP010000010.1:1927061-1938197 GCA_902702965.1 Spirometra erinaceieuropaei
TTCAGGTTGAGGCGATACCATACTTACAGTACAGGTACTAGCCAAAAGTCCTTACACGCGTGTTTCTCCGATTTTCTGCCGCTACATGGTGCAGCTGCGAGTGGTTCGGCTCGTCAGTGGGTCCTCCAGCATTCTCAGCGCATAAAAGTCTCGGTCTGAGGCTATTGACTTTGAATAGGCTGGCCTTGTCCAACTTCGTAGATAATTTCTGATGAAATTAATAAGCGACAATTTCTAGAGTGGACCATCTACCAGAAAACACACAAGGGATGCTAAGGGGCTCACTGACGAGCCGAACCCCTCGCAGCTGTGCCATTCAGCGGCAGAATATAGGCTAAATACGCGTGTATGGGTTTTTGGCTAGTACCTGTGCTGTTGGTATGGTATCACCTTAATATGCAGAATAGGAGTATAAAAAAAGTGCTTTCGCGGGTTTAATTTAGGACGGTGGTAGGGCTGCAGGTTAAACCGGAAACCCGCAGTCCACATATATGAATTACTTTGCGATTTGTTCCATGTTAGCCAATTTAATTGGCCGGACGGCTGGAAAACTTCACAGTCCGCAATAACCGGTGGAATGCGTTCAATCAACAGAACTTCAAATACACACGAATGAGAAAGGGTGAGATGCGCACTGTCCGTTTAGTATGACGGTGATTGTTTTGTACTCACAGAATCCTCCGGAAATGGAGAGGGAGTGCACCGTAAGCATTCAACGGAAAGTGCAAACATGAGTTACGCCAGACATTGTGGAGCAGAGGAAGCTGCTGACAAATGAGTAAAAAAGTGCGCGTAAAAAGAAATCAATTTTGTGTCTAACAGAGTCCAAAACCAGGTGGGCAGATTCAGTGGACATCTGTGTGGAATAATATTTGCTAAGCAATCCCTAATCATAACTGCTATTTAATCACTGGGACGAACTGAGCTGTTTTAGTAAATTAGGCTGACGGGGGAAATTCGCGTATCGATCTTTCACGAGCAAAAAGTAATTAAGTACTTAACAGGCCTTACAAGTCGCTCTTCTGGCCTGCTTGGTCGAGATTTGTTTGACAAACGGTGGAGGCCGCTTGTGACCGTTCGCACGTCTGCGCTGAATTCCAAAAGGGCAACTGAGCGTAATTTTGAACAGGAAAGACTTTGCGGAACGCCATCGAAACAAACACACCGACTGGGTTTGACGTCATGTCGTACGTTTACATGCCTAATTTAGGGCATTGTGATGTGTTTTTTTACTTGGTCAGAGGGTAAAGGCCTAGAGGCTGAGCCTGCATGTCGTCTTTTTTTAAGCAACCATCCTGCAGCACACAGTTCACTGCACACACACTTCCGACAGGTGATTGACGAAGGCTATCCTCCTAATGACGCGATTCCAGTGTAGTGAAGGATATTCTTTTGCGGAAATTATGTTTGCTGGGGAAGCTGCAAACGCTCGAATGAGACGATGCGCTCTAGTGTCAAACCAGAAACTAAGAATTAACCGAAACGCAAACTGCTCTGTTAAGTCCGCATTTCAATAGAAAGTATCAATAAAACTAGACCAGTTAAATTGCCTAAGATAGAACAACTAGCGAAGTAATTCATACATGTGGAATGCGGGTTTCCGGTTTAGCCTGCACCCGCGTCATAAATTAAACCAGCGAAAGCACTATTTTTATACTGCTACTCTTCCATTGAATTATATATGTAGGCAGGGAGTATGAATAAAGACATGGGAGGCGGGACTGGCCATTTCTGGCTAATTAGCCGTCGTCAGTCAGTCTTAGTCGACCGCATGTTTGCAGGACCGAGGATTTGGATCCGCAATCTCTAGTCATTTAACTCCGAGATATGCAAACCCTGAGGCTCGGTCCAGTGGCCTGTTGGTTAGACGTTTAACGTCTCTGACAGCTGAGCCACGGGCTCGTCGTTCTGTCGATTGCGATCGGATATATACAGTAGTCGCGACTCGAGCCTCGGGAGTTGCTTATCTCGGGGCTCGATTTGGTTGGTTGACGACGGCTAATGGCTATTCCGGTCCCCCTTGTCTTTGTGGGTAATTTCATTCTGGCTATATCACGCGTCGCTATGCGGCTGCCGAGTGTGCTCGAGAGAGAGCGCCCCAACGCACGAAGGGAGGAGTGAGTTCCGTAAAGCGATCGGTGAGCTCCCCACTATCATTGCACATACCTATAGTAACCGTCAAGACAACTAGTCCATGGCTCAGTGGTTAGGGCGATAGAGCTCTAGCCAACAGACCGCGAAATCGAGCCTTTAGGGTTTGTAAAACCGGGAATTGGGTATGACTGTCTGACGATGGCCATTAAGTCATTCCAATCTTCCTTTTCGTTCTGCGGCTGCTGGCGGGTCTCGAGATTGGGCCCCAAGACATGAAACGGAAGGAATGTGTGCCGTTACGCAGTCGACCAGCGCTCCCCTACCGGCTACACCGTAAATGCGCTAGACTAACATGGGAGCTCCATCTGAGTCCGGGAGGCATTTTCGGGAATGTCTAACCATTTGTTGGCACACGCCGTGCCACTTGGCATCCTGGTCAGTTCAGGTGAATTTGTCTTGACACCGGGCCCGTTTGGGGGCGGAGAGGATACGGTAGATGCAGTGCAAATTTCCTATCACTTTTGATTGACTCACGCCCAGATCACCGTCCTTGCTGTCATCCTGCTGTGAAACACACGGTGGAGTTCGTCGGTAACGACAATCGAGCCGTCCTGTGTGTGTATATCGTACAGTGGGTGACCGGTCTCATTCAATGGTGAGTGGAATTCTGAAATACGCTTTTGATTAAGAAGGATTTCTTAGGCGCGGTTGTAATACTGGTTATCTTGCGGCATAATCCTATAATATCACGGACTCGGCAGGATGTCAGCTTTTGAATGCACTACTTGCCAGCCGCCTGTAGAAACGGGACTCGGTAAAAAATGACTACGTATTTAGCATGCATTTTCCCCACTGATTTTCGGTGGTCTTGCAAATTCAAATGTATTTCATAGGAAGTACGAACAAATTAAGCTTTATTTCAGTCATTTGATAGAGAATCACGCCATATTTATGTTTTATACTTGAAGACGGAGTATGATTAGTTTTAAAAAAGTTTTTAATTGTGAGATGTTTTAAGACCGCGCAATGTCCATTCATATAGCATTGTAACTATCCGTTTGCAACTGCTTCTTGTGAAATGTACAACATAGTCCGTATCCGTTGTAAAATTTTGTGGATTGATTATAGTATATTTTTGGAGGCATACAAGAATACATGATCTTCCTTACGCGGAAGGTATGCACCATGTATACTAAAGTCACTAGGCACTAATGCAACGGCTGATCAGTCTCCAAATTATTCGGCAATTAGAAAACGATTTATAAACCTAACTATAATCCTTATTTGAATGTAAAATATGAAGTTGACATGATTATCTATCAAACGAATGAAAGAAAGAATATTTATGTTCATGTTTTTTATAAAATCCATTTTAATTCATAAGACCATCGAAAATCAGTTTGGGAAATGCATGCTATATAAGTGGTCATTGTATACCGAGTACGGTTTCTACAGGAGATTGTAAAGCAATGCATTCAAATACCGACATCCCGCGAGTCCGAAATATTGTAGGATTATGCCGCAGGATAATCAGTATTACAACCCCGCCTAAGTTGTCCTTCCTAAAATAAAACGCATTTCTGAATTTCAGTAAACGCTTCATAAGATCGGTTACTCACCGTAATTACGTTCGCTGATCGGGTTAGGGAAATTTTCGGCCCGTCGTGTTGTGGGACCCGATCTAGGGTTCTGTTGGACACCGCATAGCAATTAGTAGCATAGGCAGGAGGAGACTACCGGCAGAGACTGCGGAAGGGGCGGGGTGCCATATTCTAGGTTTTTAGTCGTCATCAGCCAGCCAAGACCAACGGTAGGTTTTTTGTCCCTGTCTTTGTTGGTAATCTCATCCTGCTGGTCGCTATCCAGTTGAACGTGTTAATATAGATGAAGTCTATATATATATAGTCGAAACAATAAACTACCTTTGTGACGTTATCCGCGACACGAACTACCCGTTAGGCATGCCGTTGGAGACGCTGAAAGAACTGCTGACATGGTGCACGCAAAACGTCCAGTTTCTCTGCAAGGGTCAATTGTACAGGCAAATAGACGGCGTAGCGATGGGCTCACCGCTCGGCCCATTCCTCGCAAATATCTTCATGGGCAAAGTCGATATGACAAGTTTACAAGACACCATTAATGACCTCAGCTTCTACGGTCGGTACGTGGACGATATTTTCTGCCTGACGGATGTTACCACCGACACAGACGTCCTGATTCAAAAATGCAACAATTCACACCCCTCACTAACGTCCTCTGCAGAGTTTGAGGCAAACAATGAAATCGCGTTCCTCGACGTTCTTCTGCACAGACAAGAGGATGGGTCTATCCAACGTAGGGTATTCCGAAAGAAAACCTGGACGGGACAATGCATTAATTTTCACAGTTTTGTTCCCCTTAACATTAAACGCAATTTGGTCCAGGCATTGGCAGCTAGAGTGCGACGTATCTGCTCTCCTAAGACTGCGGAGGCAGAGCTCCAGCAACTGCGAGATAAACTCCAAGAAAACGGATATCCAGGAAGATTTATCCTCCGAAATATTGGGGAGCGCACTGCAAAGCCTACCATGGCAACTGCAGAAAAGAAGGACTTATTTATAAAACTGCCTTTTCTGGGGGACGCAGCAAGTGAACTAGTAAAAGACGTCTAAAGACAGCGATCACTAGCGCTTTCCACGCGGCGAACTTACGTGAGTGTTTCACTAACTCTCCCGTCCTATGCTTGGGAGGTAAAGACCAACTCCCGTTGCAGACCACATTGTGTATTTATTCATTCACTTGCTCCTGTAGAGCGGGATACATTGGCCGTACAACGAGGCGCTTGGAAAAGAGAGTACGTTAACACATACCGGCCTGGCTAGGCAAAGGTGAGAAGAAATCGATCTCGAGTTCTATTCTCACACATCTTGTCGATGCGAATCATCGAGTCGATGCCAAAGAAGCTTTTCAGATTGTCTACCGGACACCAGCAAGCTTCTCCAGAGGCCTACGCCAACGGGTGCTAGCTACAGCCGAGGCAGTGGCTATACGGCTAGCCAATCCAGTGCTATGCTGTCAGAAGACTCTGACACAGGCACTCTGTCTTCCGTGGCCAACGCCGACCCCAACGTCGCCCCAATCTCCTGATGGCAGAGTGTGTGCACAAGGTACGCGACGTACTCACAGCCTGTGTCCCCCCTCTCCCTCGCCCCCTTAACCCAATGACCACGACACGCCGACCACGCCATAGCACGCCTCGTCATGCGAGTGGCGTGGGAACGATGGATGTTTATTGTCCCCGAATCACTTGTAAGTCATGTAATTCGCATAACTTAAACTTCTTTGTAACCGTTTTGGCCTGATGAAGAGTTACTGAAAACACGTGTTCGCCAATCTGACTTTTCAATATATATATGTATATATATCGATATGCGTAAAGATTCGAGGTCCAGTCATTTATGGATTCATGAATTCGCCCTCTCTTTTTCTTCGTCTTCTTCGGGAGATGATGAACGCGATATATATATGTAAAAATATATATGTATAAAGTCATGTCCCGCAGATTTAACTCCATTTCCTGCACTGAGTAATTTCTGAAATTATTCACCCGATTATTCTCAGGGAGTTCATATACCCGAAACCGCTAGAGAACGCTGGGGGTCCCACTGAAGAGCCGAACCCCTCGCAGCCGTGTCACGCAGCGGCAGAATATCAGCGAAATACGTGTCTGGGCTTTTAGCAAGTATCTATGTCGTGAATACGATATAATACCTTTACCATATACATATATATGTGTGCATACATACGGACTGGGTCTGGAGATGATCGGAATCATCCTCAGACCATTGGCAAATTAGCAGAAATACTATATTCGTCATCGTCTACAGCTCAGGAGCACCTTCAACAGACGGGAAAGTTAAGCAGACAAGGTGTTTGGGTTCCATGCTAACTTTCAATAGGAAGAAAAAATTTGCGTTCCAAAATCCGTAGAGCTTTGCTGAACAAACAGGCAAATCACCACTTAACAAAAGCTACGAACACCAATGGTTTTCCACAGGCCGGACGTCACTTCCTACGCCGAAATCAGGCCCACACTCCGTGAAGATCATGCTGTGTGTTAAGTGGAGTATGGAAGGCATACTCCACTTTGGGCTACTCTAAGGAGATCAAACCGTGACCACAGGCGCCTACCGCCAACAATTTAGACATTTAAACTAAGTCCTTTTCAATAAAATCACAACACTAGTCAATGGAAAAAGTGTCATTCTGTCGCATAACAACGCATTCAGACCGGCAGACATAAAACAATGTCCGAAATTTAGAGTGGGAACTTTTGTCTTATCTGCCCTAATTATCTGATTGCGCCCCAACTAATTGTCATTTGTCCATTTCTCCGCGACCTATTCTGGGCGGAGACTTTTTGAAATATCCATGAGATCAAAACTGAGGTCTGAGAATTCATTGCATCAAAGCGGGATTCACATTTAATGGAGGGTATTGCGACCTTACATTTAAGTTGGGCAACAGTGATTGAGAACAATGGCGGTTATATAACTGATCAAAAAATAAACCGTATTCAGTAAAATATGTTCTTTGTCATTTATTAAGAGAGCAAAATTACTTTTCGGCATCCCTAATTCCAACAAACTTTCTTTCAAGTTCAATAATTCATATGACATTCTACAGCTCCACTGAACACTTATCCCGTTTTTTAATGCTTATTCAGTGCTTTCGCAGAAAAGTATACGAAGTCCGGCGTATATTCTCCTCTTTATTCAAAATAGAAGAACCCTCCAAATGTCTAACATCTTACTATGTTTTGTTTCTGTTGGACCGGGCTCACAGGCAGTTGTTATCAAAACATTTGATACAAGTATCAGAAATAAATCGTCAGCCTTCAATCAGCTCGTCGGTTAGCGCTCTGACGAACGAGGTGATCATCAGACCGAAGTTGCCGCGTCTGCATATTTAACCGTTTGTAAAAGTGAAGTGCCAGTCAATCGGTAAGTCCAAAGGATCCAGATTCCAGTGCCTAAAGTCGTGATCGACTGCTTGGTTTTTCATATCGACAAGTGGTTAAGAGCTGGACGCGAGGCGTTTCCCGTTCTCCCTTTGATTTAATTTACCCCGGTGAGATTATCCCCTGCAATGTTTCGGTATTCCAATTTTACCCAAATTCAACAGTTTTGAACACTCAGTAGTCAAAACTGATTGTTTTCTGATGTCCAGCATTGTTTACATTCGTTTGTCCGGTTGATGTCTTATGTGCCGTTTAAAACTGTTGTCGAGGCAGTCAAAAGCTGTGTTTTAAAAAGCGATATCACTTAACTGTTATACCATTTCCCTTTTTCACTGGTTTCACACATAAGACGGATCAAGTTAGTTGTTTATCCTCAATTCTAGCGTGCTAGGCGGGTGCTGTGGGTTAGACATTTTCCCTCGGGCATTTTCTTCTGTAAGCACATACAAGGCGACTTTGAGTATGTGAAGTCCTAAAGCCGACACATAAGAACACTTAAAACTAAAGAAGAGCATTATGAGTCCTGTTAATAAACCGACCTCAACCGGAAATAGTACATCATCCGCACTATCGTACAAAGAGTAGACGAGAAGGGAAAATTAATCCAGAAAGACTATTTGTCATTTGAATTTGACGGAGAATTGTGTCGGGTGATCAATCAACCGCGCGAGGTCAAACAAGGGATGCGCCGTCAATGCGACTCTGACATTAGATGGGGCGATTTCAGCAAAGAGCCCAGAGGTCTTTGACTGCATTTTTCAAACGAGCCCATTATCGTGAATTTAGATTAAGCTATTGAAGTACAGACCGGTGATATTGAACAATTCTCTCAGTCGATAGGGCTCCCTTTCATATGGTGTAGGACGCAAAATTCGTCTAGGGATCGTATGGCAAGAGTTTTGTGGCGGAAGAGAACTTCACCTAACGTCAATTCTGCTGAAGTACTTGCTTAAAATTAAAGACTCCTATTTGTCGCTGGTTTGCCAATGAGGATAAAAGTGCTGACTGATTTGCCTGAAAAGACTATGCAAGGACTATTCATAAAGCAAATTAGGGTTATTTTCGACTGCCTTCCGATCTTTCGCGGATCATGACCTTGCATTGTTTTTTCCGTTTAATTTTAGCACTCCTTATAAAACAAGTGATTTCTGACGCACCAGATGCCACTTACTAGTCCTTAGTGATGAACAGGCTGTTTCCTTAATTTAAGTGGATACCCTTTTGACTACTCGTCCTTTGGCTTACTGAAATATAGGCCCCTTTTTCCGTTCGACAACATTTCCTTTAAGGGAACCGCTTATTTACAAACAACAGACAGGAAAGACACAGATGATGAATAGCTCTGAAAGGCTTCAACCGAAAAGTTGTGTGTACCCTCTCCATGTCTATCCCTTAACAGGTCTGTCAAAATGTCGACTTATCAATCTTACACTTTGGGTTAGAAGGTTCCGGCTATGTGTCAACAGACCAATCAGATCTGAGTTCCAAATTTTGGACCTGTAGGAAGAGTTTTAGGACAAGGCTGACTGGTGATAACAAATAACGCAGAAATGATCATTCTACGCTTCCTGTTCTCGCCATAAATTTTAAGCTTACTGTGTGCGAACGATTTTGCAGGCTACCGTGAGAGATTTGGATCGGGGCTCCAAATCCGGCTGTTACAGAACGTAACTTTCACGTGACTGGGAGGAAAAAACTAAAAATATTCATGAAAAAGGATAAGTTTACTCTCACAGGTATTTCGCCGTTAGGAAGTATAGACCCCATCCAAGGAAATATCTGCTTTTCTTTAAATTGTTTTGAACTATTCCCTCAATAGTGTCCTGTGTAACATGGGGCGCATAGCCCGCAAACAAACCTTGGATGCGGGGGCGGGCGGCTCGTGCTCTATAAAGGTTTTACTGCGCAACTCCTGAACTTTAATTAGATAGTACACGAACTGTGTTTCCGTATTTTATCAGGCGATTACTTTCATCAGTTAAGAGAGTGTGGCAAAATTATGTAGGATTTTTAGACAATTTTGAAAGCTCCTGGCATTACTGAGAGTTCATTTAAATCCCTATGAACGCTGGGCTAATTGCAATAGGTAAATACCCCACGCTGCATTAACAAATAAGCGCCTAAACGCTGCAGCGCTGATGGCAACACCATGTGTGTATGCAGTAATTCAAAAAACCCCCGCGCAACTGTGAAGTACATTCATAGTTCATTGCCAGACAAAACGCCGTTTAACTGCGCAAATATTTGCGCCTCAGGCCAGACAGTGCGGAACAAGTGGCGTGGCACAGGTGGCGCGTAGTGGTGCTGCGTTAGGGCTCTCAACTGCTGTAGTTTACAGCATCTCAGCACCGGCCTCACACACCCGCGTGTAGAGCCCGCTCTCCGCGCTTATGCAGATCGCCACGGCTACCGTCGACGCGCCTCGCCTCACCTCGCCGACGACGCTGGCTCAGGCGGGTGCGGGCATCTTGGTTGGTCAAGCAAAAGATACCTTCGCGTCAGGTTCAAGCACCAGCCGAGGTGGTCGACGCATGGGTGTCGGATGGACTGTCCGGCGGATGGACCTCGCCGACGACGCTGGCTCAGGCGGGTGCGGGCATCTTGGTTGGTCAAGCAAAAGATACCTTCGCGTCAGGTTCAAGCACCAGCCGAGGTGGCCGACGCATGGGTGTCGGATGGACTGTCCGGCGGATGGACCTCGCCGACGACGCTGGCTCAGGCGGGTGCGGGCATCTTGGTTGGTCAAGCAAGAGATACCTTCGCGTCAGGTTCAAGCACCAGCCGAGGTGGCCGACGCATGGGTGTCGGATGGACTGTCCGGCGGAGGGCTCTGACCTGCTTCCTCTCAGCCGGCTTTTCGCTGCCACAGCTGAAGCCAGCCCACCACATTTCCTCGACTCTGGGATCGGCCAGCGTAACGTTAACAGACTAAACCGACGAATGCGATTTGACATTTTGAAACTCAAGTTGGGACTATGGGCAGGTGAGGTGGTAGTTGGCGTTTTATTCCGATTACGGTGTATCAGCATCATGAAGAAAGGAGACGAACTAAAAGTCTTAAGAACACTTCCTTACTGTGAATTACAAAATGGGTAGAAACCCGAGAGACTTTGTATTGCTGATATTGTCGAAAAACGCATCCGGGCGTAATGGAACGTACGCGGAAGCGTAGATCCCAATCAGACATATACAGCTGCCAGCCAGACAGACACCAGCTGCCTTCCGGCGATGCGATAGGCTGGTGACGAAGTCAAACAGGCGACAAATGCCAAAGAGCAATAACAGAAATCCAGCTAATTGTCAGAGAAGCCACACGAAAGTTTAATCTAAAATACGACTGATGGTTTATCAAAATCTATTGCACAAACGCTACTGGGAAGCTTAAATCCAGACAGAGACTCCTCCGCGCTTCCAGATTTTCCGTGATGCATATAAGTTCAAAGGGCTTCTTTCGAGCCGTTTGTAAATTGCAGGCCATCAGGCGATCCTGTAATAATCCAGTTTACTGTTTTTTTCTACCGGGACAGTTCCTGTATACCACACTACCTGTGTGACGCTGGCTTTGGACCTGCACGTATTGAAAACTGGGGCAGGTAAAAGGTAGGGAAACAAAGAACAGACGAGCAGGACAACAGTTCGGGTGGATCACCGTCGGCCGCATTCGAGCCATCGAAAGCGAGGAGTCCGAACCAGCTTCGTTTTTGTGCGTAGGCATGGGTACTCAGAGCGGGTGCCCTCTCTTCAACGATTTCTTGTGGAAGTAACCGCCTCAGTGGCCCCGAACAGCACTTCATTACGTGATCTATTACCCCGAACGCCCGACTGACGTTACTCCACAGATAAGCGTAGATTAACTGCGCCAATACATAGATGGAGATGGTATTCCCTTTTCCAAACAAGCCAGCAAGAGTTCCCGCATTTCACAACGAAGACGCGGGGTTTTTCTAGTAGTGCATCACGATGACTACTTACACTCCTAGGCTGGAAAAAAGACAAAAGTGTTTCAGAAGGACTGGATCCAAGCAAATGTGGTGGAACAAGCG
>CACRXP010000010.1:1938464-2074061 GCA_902702965.1 Spirometra erinaceieuropaei
CCTCTTCAGACTTGCGTTGTGGGCTGTTTCAAATGGGAATAGGTAAACTTAAAAGTAGAGTTCGGTGCGCAGTACAATTATTGAAAACAACCTACCAGAAGAGCAATCGGTTCGTGCTTAGAGGTACATGCATCGTCTTTCAGTGAGTCTTCTCAAAGGACGAAATCGGATAGACCTGAATAGAGGTGCCGTTTTTGCTCTTCGGCTATCGAAAGATGCTAGACACTTTTAAAATCCCGTCGGGGGGAGGGAGTGACGGCGCCAACCTCACCCATTAATTTCGGTCAACTAAAACACTTAGGCGGAATTTTCGCACGGGATTCAGGCCCTGCAAAGCAGAAATTAGAGTGTAAGATAAATACCTTGGCAACTCGTCTGAACTTAATGGGTGGCCTTTGGGCGTGCCTCTCAGATGGCAGTTCAAGCAGTCCGCGCATTGAACTTCACCCCGTTCTCGTGTCCTTATGCCCACTGAGACCAGGGTAGAATGGGCGCGGCACAATCAATCAGGTCAGCGGTAAGGTCAAGCCGAGGCGACTTAACAATCATCACACCAAACGGGGAGCATGCGACACCACCAGCTCAAGGAGCCACACCACAGGCTGCCCAGCCAACGTTAACCTGGTACATATCCCACGCTGACAAATCCCAAACACCACCATAACTTTGTAGTGACATTTAAGTCTGTTTGGTTTTAATCAATTACAATACGCTTTGACACAACTTTGAATAAGACAAAGAAAACGCACGTGCACTTTTACCTGCCGACGACTTTGTTCTTATTTACTAGTTTGTAACTGTTGGGATACTGCTATTTTCGTTTCCTGGATAGCCTACTCGCTGTGCCCAACTAGTGGGTTTGCCTCTTACAACTTCATGGCTTGAACTGGGGTGAGCCAGATAGGGCGGTGAATGAAGTGATCAGGCGCACGCAGGTTGGCAGAACTCAGACCTATGCCTAAATTCTTTTTGATGCAAAGATAAAATTCAGTCTATTAAGTGAATAGAAATCCCGAATTTTCGAAAAATTACACTGATAGGGGGCGCTCACCGATCGTTCTTACAGAACTCACTCGTTCCGTTGTGGCTCACGAGCTCTCTCTCTCTCGAGACAACCAGCAGTCGCACAGCGGAGCATTATATAGGCAGTATGTCATTACCGACAAGAAAGATCGGTGAGCGCCCCCTACTGTTGTAGGTTCCCGATCGAAACCGACAGAACAACGAGCCCTTGGCTCAGTGGTTAGAGGCGTTAGACTTCTAACTAACAGGTCGCGTGTTTGAGCCTCGGGTGTTCCACACTTCGGGGTTGGGTATGACTGACTGCCTACGGCTAATAAACCAGAAATGGTCATTTCAATCGCCTTCGTCTTTGTCGGTAATGACATACTGCCCAAAAATTACACTGTGTTGCCGGCATTCATCCTAATTTGCGGGTATAAGTCGAGTAAATCATTAAAATTAATAACGATGTAATACCAAAAGCACAGAGGAAAGGAACAATGTGGAAATAAACATCTCACTGACGTTTGAGAATCCGTAGGAAGAGAATTCAAAAAAATATTCTATGTAATGCGGATGTGAAGTGACAGTAAGGATGAGATAGGCGTTTTTTTGCTACCATTAGCGGTGGCGACACTAGCGGTAGTAGCTCTGGCAGTTCTGACGGTAGATGACAATTGAAATGCCGGAAATAGACTTACTGTAATAACAATGCGGCGAATCCCACTATTATAGGCACGCACATGGCCGATTCGAACAGTGCGGTGTCTAAATGTTAAGGGAATTGAAGGCAGATAAACCAGGTCTAGTAGGTGTTTATCAAGCACTGGTTCGTCGACCTCAGCACGAAAGGAATTCTCAAGTAACCGTCAAGGACGATTTGAAATGCGCTGGGGCGGATACGACAAAGAACGGCTGGGGCATATAGAAAAGGATAAGATAAATACACTAGTAACTTGTCTGAGCTTAATGGGCGGTCTTTTGCGCAAAGACATCTCATCAGACTGGACTTTGGGTGTGCCTCGCGGACGGCAGTTTAAACAGTCCGCGGATTGGCCCTCACCTGGTTCTCGTGTCCTTATGCTCACTGAGACCAAGGTAGAATGGGCGCGGCGCATTCAGTCAGGTCATCGGTAAGGTCAAGCCGAGGCGACTTATCAATCACCCCACCCCCCCAACGGCGGACATGCGCCACCACCAGGTCAAGGAGCCACACTGCAGGTTGTCCAGCCAGCGTTAACCTGGTACATCACCACTACAACTTCTCGGCTTGAACTGGGGAGAACCAGAGATAGGGTAGTGAATGAAATGATCAGTCGCACACAGGTTGGAAGAACTCAGACCTGTGTCTACATCCTTTTGTATAAGAAGCGACAATTTAGTCTACTGAGTGATTAGAAACCGCAAACTGGCGGGACATTATACTGTTTTACTAACATTCGTGTCAAGTTTACGATTAGAATTAGGAATATACTCTTCGGTAGCGCGTGAAAATTGAATTGGAGCTGAACTAAGATTGTGATATATCACCAGAACACAATGGAAAAGAAAGCCTTTATTAAATCGCCATCTAGTGGATTTTCGAAATTTCACAAGAAGAAACTTAGGGAAATGTGCAATTCCGGAAGGAAAAGTGAAAAAATCGTGTCAGCAGGCTGAATTGAAGTAATGCGGAAATAGTTGTTTATAACACTGCAGGAACAAGGCAGACACCCAATACTTATCTGAAGATCACGGAGAAAACCAAATGACTAAACCTTCATTTTAACATGACGTTGAGCTGACGACGTACCGACGTGAAATTATGGAACTAGCAAGGCCATCCGAAACGAACCCACTCCCCCAATGACTCCAGTGAATTGCGCTGCCATCAATATGCATACGGCAGATTAGATTCGTGAGTTAACTAAATGTCCAAGGACAGATGACAGTGGCTGTTAGAGCGTCTCTATCAATGACTCCCACCGTGTATCGCACAGCCGCAGAGACAGTGGGCTGTGCCCGAGTTAGCGGGCTTACGCATCATCCACGTCACCCGGTATTCAGACGCGGTCGAGAACACCGAAGGCGGGACAAACCAGTTGACGACTGGGATCTCGAACGAGTGGAAGTTCCATAAAGCTCACCTTAAGAGGGTGCTGCTTCTGCCTGAGTCCCGTCAGTTGGGAGTCTTCCACGCCACGACATTCAGCGTCCAGAGCTCGTCAGATTGTTTATAACGAGGAATATACGTTAAGAGTTGATCCCACTATCTCTCTCTCTTTTCACTCTCTCGTGAACGAGTTGATCGGCCGGGTAAGTTTGTCAAATGATGCTGAGATAAAGCACGGTGACTGACGGTGCTACGTAACCCGTATGAACATGTCACACACGATACGGTCCCCCACAAACACAAGGGCGATTGTAAGCGAATGAGACCCGGAGCTAGAGACGCTGGCTCACCGAACTCAGTTCGATGGATTCGTTTGTTACTGACAATACGGATATGTAACATGCCGCTGCAGCTACAGTATGGACAGATGGAAACTGAGTGCACACTGCCGGTGATTCTGTTGTTGGTGATCAGCATGTCGGAGATTAGATTTATGAATTTACTTCCATGACGTTGTTGGGCCAGAGATCTTGACGGTGGATCCGAGGATCTCCGACCAGACCGACTTACGATCTGCACGTCAGTTATCAACACAGACATCTCGATGGACGCTAGATATTTGCAGAATGCGAAATTTGCCTGTCATCGTTTTCTTTTCTATGCGACGAGTTGTTTAATCGCGACCCCATTTCTCACGACAGTACATCACGCCTGTTATTTCTAAACGACACCCTCCAAAGCCAAGGGAAACATCTGCAGGCGTTTAAGCAAGACATTTAGGGTGTCTGCGTAAAGATACCTGCATCTGTCTTGCTACTAGCACCGTACTCATATCATCGTTCAGTCGACGCTCGTCTTCCCTTCCAACAAAGTGGCCGTTCCAAAACAGATTCATCCGTCCTAGCATGGCCTGCAGACTACGGAGTCCGGTTCTATTCAGAGCTATCGTGTCGGGAATCAAATAGTGTAACCTCAGACAAAATGGATTATGGAGGCTGGGGTAGTTTAAAATGGTTCTGTTTCAGTGCTCTCCACGTCCCCACTGCAAGACAGGATTGCGAAGCCTCAAATACCCAGTGAGAGGCGAAAAGTTCAGAACGCAGAGCATCGAGTTAAACAAATTGGACATTTTTAGCGGAGCCGAATCCTTCCTACAAAACTGACGAACGCAAGAGAAATCAAACGATTAGATAATCTTCCTGATGAGTTGGGACGATGCAGAAAAACGTAAGAAGGGTTTACGTTGAAAAAGAACCCAAAATAGCACTCAATCTTATAGGCAAAAAAGGGAGAAAAGAAAAAGGCGGATATAGATTGCGATGAACACAAGCCGCTGATCCCCACTCCCATGACGTGTTTACTCATAAATTTGCGTTGGCACTAGGGGGGGGGAGACTTTCAAAAGCATTCTGACCAACACTGATCCAATCTGTACTTAACAACTTCACCATTCCCATCCTGCGTAGCTTAAATCTCGATGTCTGTGCTGGCAAATGCGCATTTGCTATCAACGGCATCTGCTTGAAAAGGATGCAATCGAGGCATTTGCATTTATCACCTTCGCGAGTCTGCCCACCCACGCAAATCTACATCTGGTTGGATGTTTGCCATCTGCCTCTACCTGACGAGGAAATGCCAGACAACAATCGGTCAGCAAAGAGAGTTCCCGCCGGAGAAGTGTATTTTGACATGACAGCTGGCTGTCTTCATATCGGCAAGCAGCAGCTGGTGCTGATGAAATTCTTTGGGGAACCGGAAACGCCCACTGCGAGACACCAGACCTGAAATGGATTTTACGTGACTGAGGCGCACAATTGTCTGAGCTCAAAAGGCGGTTGGGAGAGTTACACGGATACCTAAAATGCCGGACAACAAATCAACTCTTATCTCACTGAATGCACCATAGGCTTGGGTGATGAAGCATGCCTTTCCATGGGGCATCAGTATAATATCTCATGAGTGAGCGTTAGGAGGAAGAAATAAGTCACGATTCAAAACGTCAGTGGGCATTCTGACGCAGAAGCGGAAGTGTGTACGAGTTTACGTTCCTGTCCACTCATCAGGTTTTGATTGGGAGGACTTTTGATTAATGCTCGGCAGTGTGAATGAGACGAGTATAGAAGCTGAGTTACAGTCCGTCCCCAGGACAGTTAGAAAACCCACCAGTGACCACTTCGGACTATCAGGTCGAAGCAGACTTCAGGGGTTTAAGGAGGTATGAACGTTAAAGATGTTCTGCGAGACAAATGAGAATTCCTGTCTGCTGTCAGCCGAATTGATTAGTTGAATTATGGGACTGGCGGAACGCTGCTGCTTTGCACATTGCAGCTTCGTCCAGACACAGATGACGCTTGAGTCTTCTGTTGAGGTCGACAAGGAAGCGGAAATTCTGCACGGGTAGGCATCTGGAGTTGCAGCATTGGAGGATACGTCCCTCCCTTCTGCTCTTTGCTCCTGTCAACTCGAGCACCACAACAGACATCTTAACTTCCCTCCCATCCTCAAAACTAATTTGGTTGCCAGACCTAACCTAGCAGCCCAACGGAGCGTAATTATCTACGCTGCAAATCTAACCCTAAGGTGGACAGTGCTGATAGATCTGTCAAAAAAATAGACACTCCATGTTAAGAGTAATTTGCCTAATTAAATGGCATTTTTAATTTTTCTGCATAAGAATTTGCTGCGACCGCTGGAACAAAGATGTATTGGACCGATGCTTCGCATTCCCACTCGAACCTGCCGTCAGAGACAGCTACAGAAAATGATTATTGCGCATAAGCAGTCTAAAAAATTGACAAGTCGATCACCTTCCAGAACGCTCAACTAGCTTAAAAAACAGACTTGTAAGTGTAAAAGGTACCTCGTATAAATAAAAATTTGTGCGCAACGAAAAATCCAAACAATCTCAAGTAAATAAGTAGAATAAGCAAATTTATTTCGAAATATTTTCAATCTTCTGTCCTTTAGACGTGCAATCAAATGCCACTTCGTGAGAGCAGTCTCGGGTCCATCAGGCAACAACCACATCGGTATTTATTTCCGCTGTACTGGGATCTCTTCCAAGGTCAGGCGCCTACCGAAGTAAAATGAATAGTGGTTGTCGGTGGGTTCATTTTACTCTACTCGTGATGGTTTTACGTATTGCTGTAAGACATTCGAGGGACTTTGAACACAAACCTCCGACTAATCGACAACAGAATCTTCATGCGTGAAAAGACGGATTGAGGCCTACAAAGGTACTGATAATCTTCGCTGGTTGGCATCTGGAGGGACTGGTAAATCATTGGAGGATACGTCCCTCCCTCGCTGACTTTTTCTCCTGTCAACTCCAGTACCACAGCAGGCATTTTCACCCCCTCCCATCCTCACAATTAATCTGGTGGCCAGATCTTTCCTAGCAGCACGACAGAGCGTAATTAACTACGCCGCCGATGTGATCCTCTAGCGGACATTACTGGAAGCCCTAGAGAAATCGCTTAGGTTTCATCTTGGATTATATTTTGAGTAATTAACTAGCGCTTTCAAATATGCTCACAAGCATTTGAAGTACTTGATATCAAAATGTTCTTCAGTGGCAAAGAACAATCACGTCTAAATGTACAGACAAAGTACCCAGTTGAGAGCAATAGAAATCTGCTGATTCTATGCCCTAACATGATCAGCAGTGGGTACACTTTAAAGAAGATGAGTCACTGACGTGTGCAGAAAAGTCATTCTCTCAGAACGGAATCGGGTCACAACTTCAACCAGATCTCGTTCGGCAGCTCTGTATGGGGAATACATCTACCGCTCACGTCCGAGAGATAGGGTCCACGGCGTCCAGGTAGTTGAATATCTGTCAGGCAAAGGCGGACGGAAACCAAAAGAGTGAAAAATCGCATCAATCAGCCCCCAACATGCGTGGACGCAGTAACTGCCTCATGTGCAGGGCCATTTATTTGTTGAAATAAGACTTGCAATTCTGACGGTGAGATATCTGAAAGAATTTCCCCCTCTAGTCCATATTTTTAAGACGCAAAAGAACTCCTTTGCAAACTAGACCTTCATAATCGTCTATATAGCGTTACTGTCCTAATAAAAAGAGAAATTGCTGGATTGAACGACCTGTCTTGGTCGGATTTTTCTCCTCTTTTACTACTTCGTTTCCCACTTCCCCTGTTGAACTCTGAAAGAGTCTTAGGCATATCCCTGACACTGACATAAGTGGATGCTGATTTAGGCCCTTTAAGTGAAAAGCTTTTCTCTACTCCAAAAGACTCTAATATTTTCTCAAACGACATTTCCCTAACACCGTGACTTCTCTCTCTGTCTACGGCAAAAGTGGAAAAACAGCTTAGTTAGGTCCATGAATCAGCAGCTACCGGACCGGATGGTGTCTCACTCTTCTGCCATAAATTTTGCTGTTCTCAGATAACCCCTGATTTGACACACATTATAAACATGTTCTTCATGGGATCCATGATCCCTGACGCCTGGCATACAGGAAAAACCACTCCTGTCTATTAATATCTACTTATTTTGGCCCCAAATCTTTTCTTCCATTTGCCTGCTCATCTGAACAACTATGTCTTCCTGACCAAGTTGCTCTCGACATTATAAAGGTATTCCCGTCCATTTTTTTCGTTCATTCGCAATTTGCATATAAGGATAGGCGTAGTACCCTAGACGCTGTTGCTCATGTGGTCTACTCTGCTCTGAGAAAACTCGACAAGCGTTGTCATACGTACACATGTGCATCTCTTGACTACTCTACCGTTTTCAATACCGTCCCCCGCCATCTCCGCCTTACCAAATCATCCTGGCCGGACTGTCTCTTGTTGTGATGACTATTTTACTTCTCGCACCCACTCCTTCCAGTTCGACAAGTGGGGATCTACTGTGCTTTCTATCCGTGGAGCTCTTCAAGATTCCGTCAAATCCCGCCACCTTTTCTTCATCGAAAGTGGTGAATTGAGATAATCAAATGACTATTTGTATTTTGAGTATGCGGACCATGTCGTTTTAGGCCGTCCTCTAACAAATCAGACACATCTCCTATTTCCTGATGGATGACCTGAATCATCTATCTTTGCGCAGTCGTTGGAAATTGTCTCTCACTTACTCATCAGGAGATAGTCCAGTGTTTTCCGACCGTGATCTTCTCTCAGTCCTGAAGTCCTCGACATTCTTCCTGGGAGTTATCCTCTTTCTGGTACCTTGGTGTTACCCTAACACCAACACTTCAATCATGATGAGACGCCCTTCATTTAAGTTCATAATTTGCTTTATTACATTTGTCATTTATATTCTTTCTGGAGATTCATAGATGCCTGCACTTTTTCCCTCATTTTTGTTGTCCCGTGTTATGTTTCCACTTTTCTTATAGCTACTTATTTTGGCCCAAATCTTTTCTCCCATTTGCCTGCTCATCTGAACAACTACATAATCCTGAACAAGTCGCTCTCGACATTATAAAGTTATTCCCGTCCAGTTTTTTCGATCATTCGCAATTCGCATATAAGGTCAGACGTAGTACCCTAGGCGCTGTTGCTCATGTGGACTACTCTGCTCTGGTAGAACTCGACAAGCGTTGCCATACGTACGCATGTGCATTTCTTGACTACTCTACCGTCTTCTATACCTTCCCGCGCAATTTCCGCCTTACCAAAACATCCTGGCTGGATTGCCTATTGGTCTGCTTACTCAATTCTTCCAATTCCACAAGTGGGAATCTACGGTCCATTCTAAATGTGGAGCTCTTCAAGATTCCATCTTATCCTCCGCGTTTTCTTCATCCGCACTGATGAATTGAGATCCTCAAATGACTATTTGTATTTTAAGTGTGCGGACCATGTCGTTTTAGGCCGTCCTCTAACGAATCAGACACATCTCCTATTTCCTGATGGATGACCTGAATCATCTATCTTTGCGCAGTCGTTGGAAATTGTCTCTCACTTACTCATCAGGACGCAGTCCAGTGTTTCCGACCGCGTCCTCCTCTCAGTCCTGAAGTCCTCGACAGTCTTCCCTGGGAGTTATCCTCTTTTGGGTACTTTGATGTTACCCTAACACCATCTCTTCCATCATGATGAGACGCCTTTCACTAAAGTTCATAATTTGCTTTATTACATTCGGCGTTTATATTCTTTCTGGAGATTCATAGATGCCTGCGCTTTTCCCTCATTTTTGTTATCTCCTGTTATTTTTCTGCTTTGCCTAGAAAGGATATGGCGACTTTAAAACGTCTTCTCAAACTGCTCTCTTCTACTGCAGGTATGTCTTATATCATTAAGTCAATATTATAATCCAACGGTATTTCACGACGGTCAAGCAATTCGCTGATCGAATTCTGGATGATGCTGTTCATGGTTTTTACTCCTATTTTATCTCAGCGACGTCTTTTCGCCCCATACGCCCAGGTTTCCGACATACCTCTTACCGTACATCGGCATATCAGCGTCCCGTTTGGACATTGCTGACACGATACCTTGCGTGTAAACAGACAGAAATAAATGGAATAAGATTTTATCTGTCCCCGCAGTAGATGTTCATTTTTCTTTTATAGTTCGGCGGGGGGGGGGGGGTACAGCTCGCTGACATAATAGATGTAAAGGATGAATAAAATTAAACATCTAAAATATGAACGGACTATAAAGCAATAAAGACAGGCCGATGGTAGCTAGCTCTTCTGACTAATAGGATTATCCAAAATTGAATTAACCCAGTTGTTGTCCGTATTTCAGTGCAGTGTAGTGAGAGCGACAGACGCTTTTTAGACGACTGATCATCTGCGCTATTTGGCCCGGCACTTCTAATAAGATCCTTTGTGGTTGGGAAAATTGACCGATTTGCGCCATGCTGTTAGCATCGACTGAGGGCCTCCTCTGTTGCTCACATCTTCATACGTTTTCGCTTTTTGTTGGAAATCGCTCCCATCAGTTAGCGCTGGATATGATAGGTTGTAGGAAATCATTAATGTGGCATGCACTACAGCCGAATATGTCAAAGAGGTTATCTCTTCAATTCCGCTGAACGACATCCATCAAGTTGTTAATTGTTTAAATCCTAAGTTTAAAGATGTTGTAGGTAATTGTAATACCTGACCGAATCAGCTCCCAGTTATTGTCCTGGGCAAATGGGGAATGGAGACTGCCTCATTCAACTGCAGTCTTATGGGAGCCACAGATTCTTTGTCGAGAATTTGTCTGTATTTGAAGAAGAAGAAGAAGAAGAAGAAGAAGGTGGGCTCTCCAGAACAGGTTTATTTAAATGCTGACGTTTCAAAGAGTTTGGTCTGCACTCCATTGTCTAAGCTTAAAATGTACTTAATCGATCCGAAATTTCAAGTGGCATGTTGTATTGGTCGGCCTCATGCTGATCAAATTTCCTCTCTTCTCGCTGCCTCGGCCTCTCCGGAGATGGTTGACGAGCGTTTTGACTGCGTGATTTGTGAATCAACACTCCGTCAGGGGGAGCTGATTGAACCTTTAGCGGGCGGTCGGTCTGGCGGCTCTTGTTCTTCCTCACCGAGTAAACTCAGCCTCAGGCTATCTCCATACGGCCTTCTTAAGTCCGGTGTGGTTGTTGAGTCCTGAACTCTACGATTGTGATGACGTAGGACTTTGTTGCTGCAGGAGGGTCCAGAAGCCTGTTGATGGAGTGGGCATCGGTGTAGCACGCCTCGAAAGTTTTATCGTTCTGCCTTTGTATTGCCCCGGCCTAAGATGGTAGCTCTCTGGAGATCAAAAGTATACCCAGTCTCTCCAACGCGTGTTGTTAGTTGAGAGTTAGGGTCTAACCTCCGAGTGGCCGATTTGTGCTCTTGTAGGCGAGTTGGCAATTTTCGCCCGGTTTCTCCTACATAGTTGCAGTCGCCCCCATTGCAATTTATTTTGTAGATGACTGCTGAAGTTTCGGCGGGTAATGGGTCTTTAGATTGCATCAGACGGTGTGGAATTGTTGCCTGGGGTCGATGAGCTATGCCTACTCTGGTGGGTTGTAACAGTCGCGAGACCCCTTTAACGTAAGGAATGGCCCTCCATACTTCGGGTTGTTGCTCATTTGGCCGTCGTCTGTGCGTCCGACGTCTGTTTCTCTCGATGAAACGTCTGTATATCCACTTTAACAAGTTCCCTGAAGACCGAAGTTTGTTCCAGCTTCTTAAGTCTTTTGTAGAGCATTTGACGTTGCTCGCAACATGGTTACCGTCCATGTGGTGCTTAGCTGTCTGACTACTATTTATGAGATTTTATCAACCGCCGTTTTACTCCAATAGCCCTCAACACGGCACTTGGTTGCTCATTCAAAAAGAAAGTGAACGTAGTCGAGTGTTTGGGGATTTTTCGCTGTCTTTCCATTACTATGGGCACTGCGGGCTTAGTTTAGTTATTCTAAAGCGTAGTAGTGGCAGTTCTCGATCAGTTACATATATACTTTCCTATGCACTAAGTTCTATCTTAACATACAGAGCCCTGACCTGGACGTCTCCGAAAATGGTGACCTCAGGTGTGTAAGTAGTGTAATGAACCCCAACCTCGAGAAACCACAGTCTATAAAAGCTGATATTTTGTGTCCTTCGAAATGCCGGATAAGGACAAAATGCAAATCAAGTGTAAAGACCTTTCATGCTGACCTCCGGTTGATCGGCATGTGCGGTCAAGCTGGGGACAAGGACCAAGAGGTATGAAGACCACCCTATTGAAGACTTATCAGCGCCAGATCTTGACTATTATTGTGTCGTCGTAGGAGACTGCTTGTCAGAATGTTAAGCACCGAGCTACGGACCTGCGGTCGGAAAAAGTCGGCAAGTTCCGCCCGCCCGATTAAACGGTCACTGATGCAGCGGGCAGAGCGTGAGCCCACCATTTCCTGTGCTTGCAACGTTGAACCTGAGTGGATAAAGGTTCATTGGACTCCACCTCCGGCCTTGGGCGCAAGTGCAAATAAACCGGAAATTCCCATTCTAATGTACCTTTTGCTTCGCGGGCTACGATGTCTGATCAACACGTTTGCCTTTATTTATTCTAAACAGTCCCAAAACACTACCACCTGGGAAAAATTGTGGGCTTCTTACGTGAAGTGTACCTGTCACCTGGTAGAGTTTTGTAAAGGCAATTCTGCGAACTGCACTTTGAGCACTTTAATCTTCAGGAAACTGTCAGGCATAAACTGATTCGGCTCTGGATTTGGCGATTGCCACAACTTCTATTGTCGAAATAATTCCAAGCGTCGCATGCCTAGACTAAGATGTTCGCAAGTTGAGAGCAAAACAAAAGAGCTTGCTGGTCTATATCGCGATGATGAACCAATCGAAAGCTTCGGGCTGACAGCATCTGCCAATGGATTTTGGAACAGGGCAAACCAGAAATATGACAGAACACGTACATACCACTCCACTCTTCCACAATTATTTAACTCATCGGACATACTATGGCTTTCGGTTAGACTGGAAATTTAAACAGAAAGCTAATTCTCCATTCCCTTTGACCCAAATGTGAAAAACCTAGCGCCTCACTAGGATTTGAACCCATGACAGCAAGGGTAGGCTTTAGTACAGCCAACACTTTAACCATTTGAGCTACGAGGCCCCACTGGACGACGCGAATTTAGTCACATTTGGGTCAAGTTTACCCGCCCAACCTACTACAATGTCTGGTATCACCAAATCTGATACAGTGCACTGACTTTCCAAACAGGATGTTCTAAGTAATGCATCTACAATCCACCAGATAACTACCAGGTTCACGTAATTCATAGGGGTTTTGGGCCGTTTGGTGGGGCCTCGCAGCTCAGATGGTTAGGACTGTCGTGTGTTCGATTCCCACCGAGGCACCGAGTTTTTTACAGTTGAGTCAAAGTTAATTATTTGGTTTATGCTTTCGCGTGACTGACACCAGAAGGACACATACCCATGCCATAAGCAGTTATTTCCTTATTTGACCAGATTGCAATTCAATCTGAAAGGATGCACTTAAAAAATTTGCATGATTGCACTAAAGGATTCGCCATACGGTTGTCTTCTTTCGTGTGCTTTCTATGCACCTTATGTGATATGTGACCTTTGACACAACCCTCGTTATTACCTACAACCCATCTGGCGGGCCGACAGAATGAGACCAAGCAAGATTCCAAACAGAAGGCGTGAGGGTCACAAGGCTTCTCCTTCGACAATGCCTTTTCTCCTTTTAGTTATGTGAAATCTGCACCGCTGGAATTCTCTTTAAAAATTGGAGAATAAGGATGCGTCAGGCACAAAATTTTGCGAGACGGCCTTGCGTCTTCCGGAAAAACACGCTTAGGCTAAGTTAGCCTCCATTCAGTTGGCAAAAGGCCAGTTTACTTCAAATCACCACTTAGACTAAGAATAAATATCACAAAGCACACATCGATATGCCTGTGTCTTCCAGCTGGAATGTGCCTGCTTCGGCTGCCGTTTCAGGAATACAACTGATTCTATGATTGTTCGCTACTTTCAAACAGTCCCTTCCCATTAGTTGCCAGATAAACTTTGGCCACTGGATGCGAACAAAGCGTTGTAAAAGGAAAAAATAACACGAAGCGTGTTTTGACTTTGCCTTTTAAATGTCCGTATTTGAAAAGTCTAAAAAATATTGTTTTGATAGAAAAACGCTCACCGATCGTGTTACGGAACTCACTCGTCCCGTTGTGCCATGCGGCTCTCTCTCTCTCGAGCCCCGCCAGCAATCACACAGCGGCGCGTGATAAAGGCAGAATAGCATTACCGACAAAAATGAGGAAGACTGGAATGGCGTTGGATTTCTAATTAACAGGTCGCGGAATAGAGCCCCAGGTGTTCCACACTTTGGGCTGTTCCACACTTTGAGTGCGGTTGGCTGACAATGGCTGGTGGGCCAGAAATGGCCATTCCAGATTGTTTTGAGCAAAATGGTTCCGGAACGGCAAAGACCGCGTGAAACCTTTCAAAGCGTCAGGCAGTTTTCAGCCAAATTGATGAATAAAAACTGTAAAACGCCAAAAACATTAACACACAACCATCAAGCGGTCGTAGATTACATCAGGGCAGATTGCCTGAGGGGCGCTATGACAATGATGGCAGTTCGCCAGTCGATTCCAACGACGTCCAATGCCGGGTGGGCGCAGGGACAGTGAATTGCTGCACTTTCGCAGCGTCTACAGGACCCCCTCCCCTCACACGCATGGATGTGATGTCAAGACAGAGTCAAGAAAACAGGAGGAGAGATTAGGTGCGGGTGACTGACACGGCGTGAACTTGCACCTAGGCGTGACACCACAGCCTGCGATCCTACACACTAACGACCAGGATTTCATGTAAAAAGAAAAGAGAGCCAGCTCGGATCCTAACCTAACGAGAGTACTATAGAATTCCCATTAACAGGAAGTCACTGTAGCCTAACTCTCCCTCCCGACAGGAGGACCAAGTTAGCCCGACAACTGGCCACTTTTCAGACGCATCAGATTGTTAACGGTGAGAAGCATGCGCTGAGAATTAATCTCACCCCTTCTTCCCCTCTCAGGCACCTGTCCTACACTGTCAGAGCGGTCGCTTAGCTTACTACAATAACGAAATTTCATATACAGCTTCGGGTGCTAGTTGGAGGGGAAAACAAGGGAAGGGATCAACACGGAAATGACATTTAAACAAAATATTCGAGCAGTTTGAGATGCCTGTCTCCAGGGAGGTACTTCGACTGACGAATATCGGTTACAGCTTCGTTTTCCAAATGATATTCACGGAGGCGTGAATGGACGTAAGCGTGCTGCTTCTTCAATCGAACTAACTCGCAAGCCAACTGTGTTGCAAAATTGTACAAGCAGTGCCGCTCTTTCTTAAGCAGACAGATTTGAAAAGAGCCCTGATATATACTCTTCTCATAACAACTTGCAAGTTCCGACATTGACGCTTCTTAGTTTACATATACAGTAAGATCTTCGAAAGAAATAACTTCTTTGGGAATGATAAATATTTGTAATCGTAAAATTTCGACTTTGGTTCCCCAAATCGTCTTCGGACGTGAAATATGTGTGCAATTGTGTCACTGTGTAGCTGTTTGCCGTACTGACAACATACCAGCTAAATGCCCCGACACGCATGTTTCCCCGATCTTGTGCCGCTGCCTGACGCAGCTGCGAGGGATTCAGCTCGTCAGTGGGTCCCCCAGCCTTCCCCGTGTGTCTTCTGATACATTAAACAAGGCAACGAGAAGCTGGAACTCCTATGCCATAAAACATGCGGAAAAGGCTGGGAGACCCAGTGGTGAACCGAACCCATCGCAGTTTGGTCAGGCAGCGGCACAAGACCGGCAAAACACGCGTATTTACGCTTTTAGAAGGTACCTGTGTTGTAGGTACGATAGATAATTACACAGTTCCATGCTACTGGCTGCCTGTTGGCGGTTTGAGAATATTATGCGGTTATTCCGCGGTAGCTGATGGATCTAAGCTTAAATATTTATATAAAATTTCGGACCGTGCCTGAAAAGGTCTGTTCTGAAGGCCTTACTCCAAGTTCGGGCATTAATTTCCTTGGAAATTAAACAAGGCTTTTCGTGTAATCTATAAAGTTTCGGCAGGGCATTCCGAATTCCTATGTCAACGGATGTTTGCGACAGCCAAGGCAGCGGCCATATGGCTAACCAAACCAATCTTGTACTCGCAGAAGGCATTGGTTTAGGCCCCTAAAGTCCCATGATTCAGTCTAAGTCCCTCATGCTCGTACCCAGATAGTGACACGTCGCGTTGCAGCAAAGAAACATGAGCATTACTCACTTGTGGCTTCCACCCATTTCTTCCCCCTGATTATGACATGCGAAAATTCGCTAACCCTCTTTCTTATAAATACTTTTCATTGACTACTATCAATTTTAGTGCTCTAACGCAATAAACTGATATTATTGTACAAGCCTGACAGGTAATAATCGAAAGCGTGCCTTTGACTTAATGGCCTCTTTCAATGCTCGCGGGGATATCTTCACATGCCTTAAGTGGTTGGGCGTACAATAATCGCAATTGAGGGGGGAGAAAGAGGCGAGTGTGCTTTATTTTAGAAGTATCAGCGGACAGGATCTCATTCACTGCGACCAGAAGATAAATTAACCAAGTATTAAATAGTCAAAAGGGTTACATAAAGAAATTGAACATCTACTGCGGGTACAGATAAAATCTTATCCTATTTAGTTCTGCCTGTTTACGCGCCAGGTATCGTGTCAGCAATGTCCAAACGGGACGCTGATATGCCGATTTACGGCAAGCGGTATGTCGGAAACCTGCGCGTATGGAGCGAGAAGACGTCGCAGAGATTAAGTAGGAGTAAAAACAATGAACAGCATCATCCAGAATTCGATCAGCGAATTGCTTGACCGTGGTGAAATGCTGTTGGATTATAATATTGACGTAATGATATAAGACATACCTGCAGTAGAAGAGAGCAGTTTGAGAATACGTTTTAAAGTCGCCATGTCCTTTCTAAGAAAAGCGGAAACATAACAGTGGACAACAAAAATGTGGGAAAAAGTGCAGGCATCTATGAATCTCCAGAAAGAATATAAATGATGAATGTAATAAAGCAAATTATGAACTTAAATGAAGGGCGCCTCATCATGATGGAAGCGTTGGTGTTAGGGTAACACCAAGGTACCAGAAAGAGCATAACTCCCAGGGAAGAATGTGGAGGACTTCAGGACTGAGAGAATGTCACGGTCGGAAAACACTGGACTACGTCATGATGAGTAAGTGAGAGCCAATTTCCAACGAGTGCGCAAAGATATATGATTCAGGTCATCCATCAGGAAATAGGAGATTTGTCTGATTTGTTAGAGGACGGCCTAAAACGACATGGTCCGAACACTTAGAATACAAATAGTCATTTGATTATCTCAATTCACCACTTTCGATAAAGAAAAGTTGGCGGGATTTGACGGAATCTTGAAGAGCTCCACAGTTAGAAAGCACCGTAGATTCCTACTTGTCTAAGCATAAGAATTGAGTGCGGGAAGTAAAATAGTCATCACAACAAGAGGCAGCCCGGCCAGGATGATTTGGTAAGGCGGAGATGGCGGGGGACGGTATTGAATCGGGTAGAATAGTCAAGAAATGTACGTGCGTGCGTATGGCAACGCTTGTCGAGTTCTCTCAGAGCAGAGTAGTCCACATGAGCAACAGCGCCTAGGGTACTACGCCAAAAAAGTAGCTTTTAAGGGACAGGAGTGATTGTTCCTGTATGCCAGGCGTCAGAAATCATGGACCCCATGACTTTGGGAGTAGAGATAAACTTTTCTCTCAATGGGCCTAAATCAGCATCTATATATGTCAGTGTCAGGGAGATGCTTACAACCCTTTAGAGTTCAACAGAGGGAAGCGGAGACGACGTAGTAAAAGAGGAGAAAAAGCCGACTAAAAACAGGTCGTTCAATCCAGCAATCTCTCTTTTTATTAGGACAGTAACGCCATTTAGACTTTTACGATGGTCTAATTTGTAATGGAGTTTTTTTGCGTCTTACGGTTATGGACAAGAAGGAGAAATTCTTTCAGATCTCTCACCGTCAATATTAAAAGTCTTACGTCAACAAATAAGGGGCCTTGCACAGAAGCAGATTGGTGTCGATTGATGTGATTTTTTGCCTGGCAGATGTTCATCTACCCGGACGCCGTGCACGCTACTTACCGGACGTGAGCGGTAGATTTATTCCCCCTGCAATGCTGCCAAAAGAGATATGACTGAAGTTGTAATTTAGCAGACACGATTCCGTTCCTAGGAAATGACTTTTCCGTCCAAGCTCATTGATTCACATTCTTTAAACTGTACCCCCTGATGACCATGCTAGGCCATAGAAGCGGAAAATTTCTATTGCTCTCAACTGGGTAGTTTATATGTACATTTAGACGTGGTTGTTCTTTGCCACTGAAACTAAATTGTAGTTATTTTCAAGAACTATGTTTAATTTACTTCTGTCCTGGAGAGAAAACAATTCCTAGAAGGACTTTTTGATATCAAGTACTTCAAATGCTTTGGGGCATATTGGAAAGCGCTAGTAAATTTCTCAAAATATACTCCAAAATGAAACCTAAGCGATTTCTCTAGGGCTTCCAGTAATGTCTGCTACAGGATCACATAGGCGGCGTAGTTAATTACGCTCTGTCGTGTTGTTAGGAGAGATCTGGTACCCAGATTCGTTGTGAGGATGGGGGGGGGAATGAAGATGTCTGTTGTGGTACTGGGGTTGACAGGAGAAAAAGGCAGCGGGGAGGGACGTATCCGCCAAACAATTAACAGTCCCTCAGGATGCCAACCCGTGCAGAATATCAGTACCCTTGTAGGCCTCAATCCGTCTTTGCATGCATGGGTATTCTGTTGTCAAGTAGTCGGAGGTTTGTGCTCAAAGTCTCTCGAATGTCATACAGCAATACTTGAAACCACTACGTGCAGAGTAAAATGGACCCACCGACAACCACTGTACTTTTTACTTCGGCAGGTACTTGCTTTTGCACTGCTAACTGAACGTGAAAAGTGGAAGAGATGCCCTTAACAGTACAGCCGAAATAAATATCGCTGCGGTCGTCGCCTTTAGGGCTTGAACCTGTTCTCTACAAGTGGCATTTAATCGCATGTCTAAAGGACAGAAGATAAAAAATATTTCGAAATAAATTTACTTATTCTATGTATTTTCTTAGTGTTGGTAGAACTTTTCGTTGCGCACAAATTTTAATTTATACAGAGTACTAGTTCCACATTGGGATCTGCTATAAAGATAGCACAATGTTTTAGAAGGCCACCGAAATGCCAGTTTATTAGACTGTTTATGAGCAATAATCATTTTCTGCAGCTGTCCCTGATGGTGGGTTCGAGTGGGAATGCGAAGCATCGGGCCACTACATTTTTGTTCCAGCGATCGCAGCATCGTCTTATGAAGAAATTTTAAAAATGTCGTTTAAGTTTGCAAATTATTATTAACAGGGAGAGTCTAGTTTTTTAAACGAACTGTCAGCACTGCCCACTACAGGGTCAGATTTGCAGTATAGATAATTACGTTCCGTCGTGCTGCTAGGATAGATTTAGCAAGCAGATTAGTTTTGAGGAGGGGAGAGGAGTGAAGATGTCTGTTGTAATGCTGGAGATGACAGGAGTAAAGAGCAGAGGGGGAAGAACATGTCCTCCGGTGAATTAACGATCCCTCATGATGTCTGCCCGTGCAGAATATCTGTTTCCCTGTGGACCTCAACAGGACACTCAAGCGTCATCTGTGCCTGGACGAAGCTGCAATGCGCACAGCAGCAACATTCCGCCTGTCCCATCATTCAGTTAACCGATTCCGCTGACAGCAGACAGGAATTCTTACCTGTCTTGCAGAACATATTCAACGTTCATTCCTTCTTAAACCCTTGAAGTCTGCTTCAAACAGATAGTCCGAAGTGGTCACTGGCGGTTTTCCAAAGAGTCCTTCGGACGGACTGTAACCCAGCTTCTATACTCGTCTTATTCACACTGCCGAGCATTAATACAAAGTCCTCCCACTCAAAACCTGATGAGTGGACAGGAACTTAAACTCGAACACACTTCTGCTTCTGCGTCAGAATGCCCACTGACGTTTTGAATCGTGACTTATTTCTTCCTCCTAACGCTCACTCATGAGATATTATGCTGATGCCCAATGGAAAGGCATGCTGCATCACCCAAGCCTACGATGCATTCAGTGAGGCAAGAGTTGATTTGTTGTCTGGCATTGTAGGTATCCGTGTAACTCTCCCAACCGCCTTTTGAGCTCAGACAATTGTGCGCCTCAGTCACGTAAAATGCCTTTCTGATCCGGTGTTTCATAGTAGGCGTTTCCGACTGCAATGCCTCCCCAAAGAAGTTCACCAGTGCCAGCTGCTGCATGCCGATATGAAGTCGGCCAGCTGTCATGTCAAAATGCACTTCTCCGGCAGGAACTCTCTTTACTGACCGATTGTTGCCTGGCATTTCCTCGTCAGGTAGAGGCAGATGGCAAACATCCAACTGGACGTAGATTTGCGTGGGTGGGCAGACTCGCGAAGATGATAAATCCAAATGCCCCGATTGCATCCTTGTCAAGCAGATAACGAATGAATCCCCTGCCGTTGATATCAAACGCACATCTGCCGGCACAGACATCGAGATTTAGGCTAAACAGGATGGGAAAGGTGAATTTGTAAAGTACAGATTGAGTCGGTTTTTCTCACTATTTGGTTTTAGTCAGCGTGCCAACTTTAATTTAAGCAGTGGTTTGTGGTCTTTGTGATCTCCGTCCCCGTCAACCACCACACTCTTACCGCATCCTCCTTCTTCTATCCACATTATTCAGCACATTTCCTTGGATCCTCTTTATACGGATTATCGAACGTCGGTTTAATATTTATTTCCTCATTGTTCCTATTTTCTGTGCTTTTGGTATTACATCGTTATTACTTTTAATGATTTATTCTACTTCTACTCGCAGTTTCAGGATGAATGTCGGCAAAACAGTGTACTTTCTAGGCAGTATGTCATTACCAACCGGGACAAGAGAGACTGGGATGGTCGTCGTCTGCCAGTCATACCCAACCCCGAACTGTGGGACACCTGGGGCTCCAACTCGCGACCTGTTATCTAGAAGACCATGACCTCTAACCGCTGGGCCATGGGCCCGTTGTCCTGTCGGATTCAATCGGGAATATCCAATGGTAGGGGACGCTCACCGATCGTTCTTTTCGATAATGCCATACTGCCTCTATCATACGTCGCCGTGCGGCTGCTGGTTGGCTCGAGATTGAGCCCGTGAGACACAACGGGACAACTGACCTCTGTAATAACAATCGGTCAGCGCCCCCTACCAGTGTACTTTTTCAAAACTTTGAGATTTCCATTCACTTTTCTCTTCGCATCAAAAATAATTCAGATATAGGTCTGAGTTCTGCCAACCTGCGTGCGCCTGATCACTTCATTCACTGCCCTATCTCTCGTTCACCCCAGTTCAAGCCGTGACGTTATGGTGGTGTTTCGGACTTGACAGCGTAGGTGATGTAACAGGTTAACGTTGGCTGGGCGGCCTGAATTGTGGCGCCTTGACCTGGTGGTGTCGCATGTCGCCCGTTGGGGTGGGGGGTAATTGTTAAGAGGCCTCGGCTTGACCTTACCGCTGACCTGACTGAATGCACCGCGCCCATTCTACCTTAGTCTCGGTGAGCATAAGGACACGAGAACCAGGTGAGGGCCAATCCGCGGATTGTTTGAACTGCCGTCCGCGTGGCACGCCCAAAGTCCAGTCTGATGAGATGTCTTCGCACAAAAGGCCGCCCGTTAAGCTCAGACGAGTTACTAGTGTATTTATCTTATCCTCTTCTTTATGTCCCAGCCGTTCTTTGTCGTATCCGCAACAGCGCATTTTATATCCTTTTTTACGGTTACTCGAGAATTCTTTCACCCTGAGGTCGACCAACCAGTGACTGATTAGCACCTACCAGACAAGGTTTATGTGCTTTCATCTCCCGCTAACTCGTGCGCAGCTCACCGTCTCTGCGGTTGTGCGAGAGACTGTGGACATCATTGGTAGAGATGTTCTAACTGTCATCTGTCCTTGGGCATTTAGTCAACACATGAGTCTACTCGGCCAAATGCATATTGATGGGAGCGCAATTCACTCGGATCATCGAGGGGAGGGGTTCGTTTTGGATTTCCTTGCTAGTTCCTTAATTTTACGTCGGTACGTCGTCAGCTCAACGTCATGTTAAAATGAAGGTTTAGTCATTTGGTTTTCTGCGTGATCTTCAGATAAGTAGTGGGTGTCTACCTTGTTCCTGCAATGTTATAAACAACTATTTCCCCATTACTTCAATTCAGCCTGCTGACACAATTTTTCTTCACTTTTCCTTCCGGAATTGCACATTTCCCTAAGTTTCTTCTTGCGGACATTCGAAAATCCACTAGATGGTGATTTAATAAAGGCTTTCTTTTCCATTGTGTTCTGGTGATATATCACAATCTTAGTTCAGCTCCAATTCAATTTTCACGCGCTACCGAAGAGTATATTCCTAATTCTAATCGTAAACTTGACACGAATGTTAGTAAAACAGCATAATGTCCCGCCAGTTAGCGGTTTCTAATCACTCAGTAGACTAAATTGTCGCTTCTTATCGAAAAGGATTTAGACATAGGTCTGAGTTCTTCCAACCTGTGTGCAACTGATCATTCCATTCACTGCCCTATCTCTGGTTCTCCCCAGTTCAAGCCGCGAAGTTTTAGTGGTGATGTACCAGGTTAACGTTGGCTGGACAGCCTGCGGTGTGGCTCCTTGACCTGATGGTGTCGCATGTCCGCCGTTGGGGGGTGGGGTGATTGATAAGTCGCCTCGGCTTGACCTTACCGCTGACCTGACTGAATGCGCCGCGCCCATTCTACCTTGGTCTCAGTGAGCATAAGGACACGAGAACCAGATGGAGGCCAATCCGCGGACTGTTTAAACTGCCGTCCGCGAGGCACGCCCAAAGTCCAGTCTGATGAGATGTCTTGGCACAAAAGATCGCCCATTAAGCTCAGACGAAATACTAGTGTATTTATCTTATCCTCGTCTTTATGTCCCAGCCGTTCTTTGTCGTATCCGCCCCAGCGCACTTCATATCGTCCTTGACGGTTACTCGAGGATTCCTTTCTTGTTGAGGTCAACGAACCAGTGCCTGATAAACACCCACTAGACACGGTTTATTTGCTTTCAATTCCATTAACATTTAGACGCCGCATAGTTCGAATCGGCCGTGCGCGTGTCTATGATAGCGCATTCACAGCATCGTCATTACAGTAAGTCTATTCCCGACATCTAAATTCTCATCTGCCGACAGAACCGCCAGAGATACTACCGCTAGTGTCGCCACCACTAATGGTAGCGAAACAGCGCCTATTACATTCTTTCTGCCACTTCACACTTGCATCACACATCGGCCTGGTCGGTCAGTTACGAATCCATGGCAACGAGACCGGGCTACCAGTGCCAGGGGCGCCAAAATCCACCCGCCACTACGACCTCACGTGTCCATACGGCCATAGGAGATCCGGTCGTCGGATGGATATGTTTAATCCCATGTTCTTCTACGCAAGTCTTCGATAAAGCAGTCCTGCAGACCCTATAAACACACTCCTCTCTATCCGCATACACACACACATACTAATTTACGCACGATCCTACCTCACGACGTGCGCGTACGCGACACCTGCCCGAAACGCACCAGACAGCACTTATGCGACAACCTTGTGGTTCAGTTTGTCAGCGCCGTTATGACAGGCGAGATTTCGCCCGTAAGCTCCTGATCATATCACATGCGTGAAAATACTGTCTGCTACATGATGAGGGAACCGGCTCGTTCGTGTGCACACGTAGGGCAGCCGTTCTGTCATGCCAGCCTCTGTGTTCAGTCCAATCGCCAGCAGACTGACATGGAAGAGTGAAAACGACTCTGGGGAGTATATCTCTATGGCAGACCAACGCATCCTTCTTTCCAATAGGCCTGGCGTGCTTGGTTCTATCGTGATGCGCTTAGGGTCGTGACTGCCAACTGACAGAAAACTTCGGTACATATGATGCGTATAATGGAGTTACTATACGACCGGGGGGCGGACGGCAATGATCTCTTCTTAACGTGGCTTCTGTGGCACTCTCGCGTACGTGAGATCCGAACTCTGGCGGAGGAAGTGGAGGTCGTGTCGTGCGTGGCACGCGTGGATGGGCTGCGACGTTTAGTCAGCCGCTGCGTCGGCACTCATCTCTATTGTCCAGACACTTTCCTGCTATCGGTAAAAAGAGCACGGTGGATGCAGCGCCTGTAACCTGACTCACGTGCAAGTTGCCACCCTGTTCCGATTCCGTTGGACGCGAGATGACGTCGTCGGTTGTGGCGACCGAACGACAATGCTTCCCGTATTGCACTTCTAGTATCGTTCCGAATCTTGTCCATGTTTTCTGTCCCACCTACCGGTTAGAAGACATAGTTGAGGGCTCACAAGCAGTTTATGGTAAAAGTGAACAACAGCCCATAAGCTACTCGCGCTCCGAAACAAATTGAACCAGCGCAGGTCGGGCGATTGTTAATGTGACCCCTTAATGGGTCTCGGAATATTTGCAACATATATTTGCAGATGTGACGCCCAAACCCCCCTTCAACGAGTTTCTATTATTAGTAACTGAATGTTGGGCGTCAGAAACGCTAGGTGAGCACTTTCAAACGAACTGGAATAGGCTGCACGGTAAATCTATTTTCTACACCCGGGAACTTTACACAAACACTGCCAACGCCACTACGATTAGCGCTGCCACCACTAACATCATCAACTCACTAAACACGGTCCAATAACGTCCGTACGCCCGCCATGCATTTGCATCAGACACCAGCCTGGTCTGCCACATAGGAATTCTCGGCACTGAGACTGGAGTACCATTGTCAGGTGAGCCAAGGCACATCCATCACTTCCAATTCGCTAGTCCAGACTGCTCCACAACATTAGATTGTTGTATGGAACCGTAATCCCCCAGAACTGAGTCTAGAAACAAGAGGTTTTATCTTACACCGGCTCACCACCGTGTGAAATGTAGTCTCTGAGGTATAAATATTGGTGAAATTATTTGAACATGAAAAGGGAAGGTATTGTCTTCCATCTGTTATACCAGGATACAGCTATTGAGCATTTCTACACATGCATCGTTGGCTTTCGGCTGTTATTCTACCCTGCATAAATGGATACTACCTCATTACGTTTAGTTGAATTAACCGAATATTACTTGAACACTCGGACACACGCTTTTCTTATTCATCTCGAGTTCTTTTCAATGACACCATAATGGCCTGAAGGACACAAAACACCTTGGTTTAGACATATATTCCGTCACGGCGTTATGTGCCAACGCTTTCAAGTCGCACAATTTGAATTGCATTTCTCGTTGCGTGCGATAACGAAGAGTTTATGAAGTTTTCTGCCTGCATAAAGTTTGCGGCTCGTGAGACTAATCAACTCGACGTCAGTAAAACATAATTCAGCAGAAAGCGATACTATGGTCTAATTACAGGAAGCAGCAGTCATTCATTGCGTGTTATCCTTTTTTTCTTCCCGTGCTCGTTATTTTACTTAACGTCGGAATGCTGAGCCGATACGCCTTCGCAGCGCACACCGCAGGTCGCCCAATTTTTGAATACTGCTTTGCCTAAGTGCTGTGGTATTCTGTCGCTTTTGGCAAGTCTGGTGTTCCTCGTTATTGGCGTTCGGTTTCAACGAGCCGTAACGCATAAACCCCCTACTAACAGGCTTCTAAATACGGTAGATGGCTAACATGATGCATCTTCGTTTCGAAGAGAGTAATTAAGGAGGGGTGTAAAACTAGTCAACCTGCAGCATAATTATATAATATTTCAGTTGCCCCAGAATGCCAGCTTTCGAATGAACATCGGCTAAACGCAAAGCAATACGCTGCAAAAAGTGACTACTCATGTAGCAAGAATGTTTTGCATTGATTTTCGATGTCCCTAAACGTTTAATTATATTTCATGGCAAACATGCATAAAAATATTCATTCTTTTGCTCATTCGGTGGAAAATTACGTCTTCTTCCAATCTTATGCTCGAAGGCAAGACATAATTCCGTTTTCATAAACTTTTCTGATTTCCGAATAATCTTGAACCCGCTCTGCCGTTACACTAGGATTCAGGATTTCCAACCGACAAGCCGTATATTTTCCGCGTATGGAAAACCACACACTTCTCTACAGTAGTAAACGAGTACCATATAGGGTTCCTAAAATTAGGCAGTGAAGTCGATCCATATTGTTGACTTTACAAGCCACATTGGTTAATGCAGAGACATGACAGTTGATGAAGGGCCGTTTCAGGTATTTAAAAGTTCCACAATGAGGAACTTTTATAAAACCAAATTTTGTCCCTCCTTCATTATAAAATTACAAAAAGACGTAATTGTCTACCGAATGAGCAAAAGAATTGATATTTTTATGTATGTTTGTCAGGAAATATAATTGGACTCTTAGAGGCATGGACAATTCATGAGAAACTGTATGCTACTTAAGTAGTTATTTTTACAGAGTACCTTCCTTTCATGCCGCCGGAAGGACATTCATTCGAAAGCCGGCATCCTAAGATAACTGAATTATTATAGAATTATACTGCAGGCTGGTTAGTTTTACAACCCTACTTAATTAATCTTTTCGACACGAAAACGCATTTCGGAATTTTGGTTGACATTTCATGAGTTAGCCCACCTACTGTAAGTCGTGAGTCAACTTGCTTGTGACAGCTCGCGGCAGATCGCAGCCGACAGGATGTTGGGTCTGCGTCTTAACTTTAAACCTCTGAAATTAATCTTTACGAGCCAAAATACCCCTGCTAAGGTCGGAATGTAAGCCTGGAAAATAAGCGAGCAAACCCTTCCATTCGCCCGCCGACACCGCCGATTGTTTGGTACCATACGATTGCATGTGCGGGCTCTGCACTTGTTTTCCAAGGTCGAAAGGATCGTCCCCGCTCCAGCTTGTAAGTCGGATGGATTACTTAACTCAGCCTCCATGGGATCGGCGTCCTCCGGTCACGGTCAGCAGGATGACAGAGCCTCGATTAAAATGCTCTGGTTCAAGCTCCAAATATTTTTAATTCGTGAGTTTAGTTATAGATGCATGATGCAGACAACTTGCTCAGCAGTGGCCATTTCAGTTTCCCTGATATTCGCGGGTACCGCTGAAGGGTAGAACCTCAACTACAACTGTTCCGGTTCAAGTAGGAACTCGGCAATTAAATGGTAGGGGCCGCTCACCGATCCTTCTTACGGAACTCACTAGTTTCGTTGTGCCTCGCGGGCTCTTTCTCGAGCCCAACGAGCAGCCGCACAGCGGCGCATGATATAGGCAGCGTGTTATTTCCGACAAAGAAAAATCGCCCTTGTCTCTGTCGGCAATAACATACTACTCGGCACTTCCCTACTCAGTTGAAAGCGGCTTTGGTAACATCCTTCGTTTAACGCACTAAACTGACGACGTACGTTCACCCCCTAAGTCGTAAAATGGGCAAAATGCTCTCTTTGTGCGCAATCCAACCTATAGAAAAAAACCGGCCGAAAATGCGTGTTTTCAATCATTTATATAATTATTTATCATGCGTCTGTGCCCATGTCACTTAGTAGAGGAGTTACAACATCTAGCCGTTACCCGCAAACAACAAACGCACGCTTCTTAACTCACCGTGGAAGATTAGGGATCACTTGAATTACTCCTTAGTACTCATTTCGTCTAATTTGAAAATGTCTTGTCCAGGTTAGACGGCAAAAACTTAGCAAGTGATAGCCAAAGCACAGCCCATCGAGCATTGGTTAATTAGACCGAACAAAACGGCAGGGCGTCCCAAAGGAAAGAGTCTGATACCAAGATCCGCCTTTTTGTCGTCGACCACAAGGTTTCTACTTACGTTCTCGGACATGACTTTAAGATTCTCCCGATTTTCTTTGCGTAACTGTCACAGAACACACTGAACCGCTCCAAATGTCTTAAGAAATTGTGTAGTTTCTTACTGATATTGCATATAGCCCAACGCCCGATGCTATAAGAGTGTGACATCGCAGCAGGTTCTACTGGAGGGTAAACACTCATCAGGTTACCTGGGGCTGGTGGTTTTTAAGCCAACTCACCTTTGACCATCTTATTTGCGCAAAGATTTTTTAAGGTGAGTTCATAGGCAGAGTTTTTCTTCTTTGTTTACTTGTACTCCTCAGCAAATTCGTGCATTGAAAACGCCAGCAGGCCCTCGAGTACACATAAAAGATGCGCTGATTGGGTAGCGCGGTTGTTGACGAGCGCTTTGTTTTATTTGTGGTGCCAGCAGGAGTTGGCTGTGTAAATCGAGCGATTGGTTGCATCTCTGCGCCGACAGCGTCTCTGTCGCATATTTTTATTCCGGGGCGTCAACAGAAACAGTCTTGTCAGTTGCTATTGTTGGTGCAGTTATTTTTCACTGCAAGGCTTCGTTGGCTGCGATTCCTTTCACGCTGACTTTGTTTCCTATTCAGCATAAATCTGCGTCCTACCTAGATCATACTGATATTGCAAAATGCTATCTACTGTTTACTACCGTCGAATAAACTAAACAAAATTTCAAGTAAACCTAACTATTATGGCGGCGTTGTTTTAAAATTTATAACTCGACGGAATGCACTTTCATGTACTTAGGTATATATTTAAAGGGTTTTGTGTCTGTAGATGTAAAATAACAGTTTTCCGGTGTCATTTTATGTGTGCCTAGGCTCCATTTGATGAAATAAAATATTGCCATTGAGTAACACACGCCTATTTTTATAGAAAACCTCGGATACATTAATCTCGGAGACGTCTTTTGAGGATCTACTTTTGTCTACATCTTTGAGCTGAAGTATGGCATAATTACCGAGTTATGCAGCTTTAGTAGCAGAGATTTCAAATATTTTTGACTTCTTTCTGCTGGATGCAGGTATTTTTAACGTCGCGGCGACGGTGCCCACCGCGTGTATCACAGAACAGAGTCAGCGCCGGTAACTTGAGCTGGAACTACTTTATAATGTCTAATTTTCACAAATATTTCCATGTTCCACTTGGAATCTCAAGTTGGCAAACACGTATTTTCGGTACTTCTTCGTCAGGCCCATGCAAATACATGAAGGAATGAAAATGTACAAAATTAACAGTATTTATAGGCGTTTTTGGTTCTTGGAGCTAGGAGAGGGGGGTAAAAGAGTCTTTGAGTGATGTTCTTGGATTGAGTACACAGAATACCCATCACTGTAATTAGAGATTTGAGGTGGCATGTCGTCATCCCTTGGGCTTGGCGTTGGCCACGGCAAGGAGAGCGCTTGTGTCAGGATTTTCTGACAGCATAACACTGGATTCGCTAGCCGTACAGCCACGGCATCGGCCGTTGCTCGTATCCGTTGCCGTAGGCCCTTAGAGAAGCATGTTGCTGTCCGGTAGACAACCTAAAATGCATCCTTGGCATCGACTCGGCGATTCGTATCGAGTAAATGTGCGCGAATAGAACTCGAAATCGACCGGGTCTCACCTCTGTCTAGCCAGACGAGCATATGTTCACGCGCCCTCTTTCCCAGGCGTCTCGTTGTGCGGCCGAGGTATGCTGCTCCACAGGAGCAAGTGAATGAATAAATGCACATTTATGTGGCCTCCAACGGTAGTCTGTACTTTGTAATGATTTAACTTCAGTGGTATCTACAATATCCTCTCCTCGTTCATCCAGGCCTACCTCGGAAGCGACCGGAGGTTGCCCCGCGTGCCACACGTGGCCTGACCCTCGCTACATCCGCCGTATACCGGTCGAGGACGTCAAGGATAACACATATCGAGGCAGCAAAACGCTGGCTAAGATCGGTCTGAATGGAGCTGGGCTACATCGCAGTTGGTAGCCAGGAATGAGGAAGCGGACGGTGACCTTAACCCTAACGTCAACCGTAAACGTTAGCCGTTAACGCTAACGGCAACCCTAACCCTAACAGAAATTGTAACCGTAACCGTACTTTTTAGACATACCCGTAACTGAAAAAACCTAACCGTAATACTGAAACCTAATCATACGCACAAACCCTAACCGTAACCCGAAAACCTAAGCCTAAATGCATAACCTTAACCCGAAAATCGGAAACCATTAACCGGTACCCTAATCCTTATCTCAAACGTAAAACGGATGCCAAATGGGTCAGATGTGATTATGGAGCCCCACAAAATAGCCCCAGTAAACAAACCCCCCGCCACCTGCAATGTGGGTCCTGGCTACCAACTGCGATCTAACCTGGAGCTGTTAACTTGTCGCAATACTCATCCATACGCAGGAAGAGAGGAAACGGTTGGTAGGCGATAAGGCATGATGGGAAGAAATGGGGACTGGGACTACATATAATAATAATTAACTGTACGAACAGGACGAGTCCCAGCAAGGGATGGCCGGGCGACACCGACAAGCCAGCCAAATAACCAGTAGGGAACTGCAAGAGCGGGACGAGGGAGGTGCCGACGTTGAGAGAAAGAGAGAGAGCGTGTGATGCGAGCGTTACGGAAAGTTGCGAGGAGAGGGTTGGAGGTAGAGCGGGGGAGGGGCACCGGCCGTTTTCATCGACACGCAGTTACGCCATCTTCATCCTAAGTCCGCGCGCCAAAAGGAGTCTCTTCATTCAAACAGCTCTATATAGATCGTGAGACGTTACAACCGGGCTACATTTCAGACAGGTCAGATCTCACATGGCTGAGAGTACCATAAAAACCAGATTAAGATGCCGCCACAACCACATGAAGAGTTATCGCGTCAGTTGGCAATCCTCCAAGCCACGACTCCTAGCGTGTCGTGATAAGCTCACAGACGCGTCAGATTTATTGTTGTGTGAAATGTGCTGGGTTGCCAGAGCGATGCGTTCGCCAGAGCCGGCCCCAGACTTTCCTACCCCTCCAATACATCAGTTCACTGTCCCAGCCTGTTAAACGAAGTAAACGTTGTGGCTTGCACTTCTGGACGACCGCATGCGCAAATGACTCACCTCATTCTCTCATCGTGCACCGGACTAAACGGGGGACACGCATGTTCTTACTTGCAACGTTTCGCCACCACACCTGAGTTGGCAACCGGAGTCACATGATGGTGGTTAGTGCTGCCCAAACGTACGCAGGCGGCATGTTTAGAACACCTCCGATACATTCCGCCGACTAGAATAATGTGTTAGCTGGTAGGTTGCAAAGCACCGACGTGCGCAGGAAAGCTTTTTAAAGCGACTGACCTTTCCTAGATTTTGGGGTTGCACGGCAGTTCGGGTACTTTTTTTACGGCCAAGTTCTATTAGAACATCATCTATGTGAGCCCACACAGCTCGACCACCTACAGGGCCTCCCTCGTAGAGTTTCCTTTTCAGTCTACTCCAGTATGCCTCAATGGCATTGGTGTGCCGTCCGGTGGTAGGGTCCTTGAAGTTCTTTGAGTGGTTAACAGAGAAATGTAGATAACCTTCTGAGGGAAGACGATTATACGCCTTCCACTCGTACGTTACCACTAAAATGCCTTTGGCGACCCATTTTGTAATAACGGAACGGAGAGCGGGCCAACTTCGATCATTCACCTGTTCAAATAAGGCGTTCCGTTGGCTAGTATCTTACACCCCGACCACCCACCACCCATAAAACCCCTATTACCACCTGCCCCGTAAGATATGCTGCTTTTATTAGGCGGATTTTTTCGTGTGCCATCTCCCGATTGTTGCCACATCTTAAACAATCAGGCGTTGCCTATCGCTTTCCATATCCCTGCCACTTAAAACAGACAAGATCTAGAGTCCCGCTTCAGTTAAAAAAAACTGGGCTTCGAATGAGTAACTGCAGTAGGCCGTATCATTTTTGGCCGCTGAGGATGAGACCGACCCTCAATGTCAAATATACACAGAGAATCCCCCCGGCTGTCAAAATTTCAGAAGTGGATGGAGTAAAACAGCCCAATATATAGCCGCTTGAGCTGCCGCTTCCAGACGTGTGTTTCGGGCCGCTGTTATTTTGAATATAAAGTCCTAAAAGAAAGACCTCCGCTTGGTAACGGTTCTGCAATCATTTGAAATAATCTGCAGTAGACCAGTCAGTGTATGTTTTCGATGCTGCAAAAGTTATTATTGCAATCAGCCGCATTATCCATTATCATCCACACCATTTTTTTCTTTCTTCTCGTTCTTATTTTTTCTGTGTCTTGGACTGGGTAAGATTAAAACGCGTTGGAGTCCAACACGTTAATGTGAGCCTCCCATCCAGCTTGCTGGCCTCTTCTTCGGGCGGCTTTGTGTCAAACTCAGGACCGAAGCAATGAACTCACCTCAATTTTTTGCAATCCGTTCACTTTGGGCCCCTTCACCCTTCCAGTCCTTTCAGCTCATTTCTTCCGAGTGAACAAAATATTTTTAAGCGTGAATCTCCATTTCCTCTACAAAGATAGCTGTCTAGTTGTAAAGAAGATGAAGACCCGATCTCTGTCTAGGTTCTCCGCCATTACTGGTCATGGTATGAGCAATGCCGGTCGTAGTGGCAATGATGAAATAAGGCCTTTCAGTTAGGCCGTTTGGAATTTATAGTAGTCCGCATGGTATTCGGTAATGTCACTGCTCAAAACCTCAGTCACCTATTCCACCGACTCTATGCTGCTGAATGACTCAGTATATCTATGGATAGTTGTCGCATAAGCGAGTGATCTGATCAGTTGACATGTTTCAGGGCTTCAAGTCATTGATTACACAGCAAATAGTGGGAAAATAAGCTGTTCCCTATGGGCACAGTCGTCTACGCTCTCAGGCACCGACGCTCTATGTTCGCACTATGCAGAAGTTGACCGGAACTGAATAAGTTGACTTGGCTTTGTGTTGCCATGAGACTTGTGTTGCACAGTGCTGGCTCCCGGTTTACCAACTTTCCCTAGCGTAATGGCCGGAGGGTTTTCTTGGGCCCCATCCAGAATGCACAGAATTGAGTACCTCATTCTGTTGGTTTCCCGCTTATCATTGCCGACCAGCTTGCGTTCACATACTATTAATTATTATACGAAGGGCACCAAGGTGGTCCTTTTTGGTTTATTCATCGTGTTCGTCAGCCGACTTGGAATTTGAGCTCAAAATCCCTGTTCATTGAACTTTACGCCCAACACTCAACTAGTGTGCAACGGAATCGCTGTCTTTTCAGCTGCTATCAGGGATATTAACTCTGGCGGAGGCACGTTCTCCGATTAAATTGCGGGATATGCTCATTTGGGCTCGAGCTGGAGACCTTTCGGGTACTCGCATACCAGCCAATGATTGTGCTGGAGTGAGCACCGAAAAAAGAAAAGGGAAATATAAATTGCCGTTTCCGGCTTATCAACAATCGTCATTCAGTCGCGCCCGACTTCGCCTGATTTGCACCTGAAGTGCCTAATGATTAAATGTCATTATGCCCAAATCTCTGTAGGTTGTACGAAAACTATTCGATTAACGTGGTTTTTTGAGCATATGCGAGATCTTCCTTACGCACAGGAGACGTATTTGAACATCTCGCTTGCATTTTATTTCTGCACACTAAAAATTAATCTTATGCATATTGGAAATAATCTTTTTAGAGAAAAATGAAATGCGTAACAGTACAAAAAATTCTTAATAATTAAAGACAACACATTTCCAACAATATTAGCAAAACCTTTCATTTCCTCCACCAATCCACTGTGCTGGAAGTAGTATCCTAAGCCGTATGACAGACAGTCAGATGCCTAATGTAGGTCGTTTCGCTTTTGCTTTGCTTTAGATGTGGTTTCCTCACAGGAAAGGGACTTAGCGTAATTTCGCCGTTAAGACACGTTACAAAAATTAGAGTTTGAGTGAGGTCGCGTTTTGAGAGGCCAGTAGACAGCAGATGCCAACATGAATATGTCATCCTCTTCATGTTAAGGGAATTGTCCCACCGAACATCACTATGTGCTTTCGCTGACGATGGAAATTGTTGAGGTTCAAGGCGTCCCTTAAAAGTCGTAGAAAATTAGCAGTTTTCGATCATCTGAACCAAATGGTAAAAATTGCTTTTCTAGTCGGGGTTATCAACATGTTCGAAACTTGAAACACTTTAAGGGCTTTGACCGTGTAATTAGTTTTTGGACATTTGTTTACCGGTGACGACTGCATTGGCCATATTTGTAAGCTTACACAAACATAAATTTTAGTGGCCAAAAACGTGTACTCCATATGCTGCTGTGAAGAAAAACAGAAAATTCTTTACATTAGTATTTCGGAGATAAATACCAATGTTTTGTATCTTACTTCAAGGCAAATTTATTTGCAAAATGAAAGCTAATATTTGCTTATGTGTCTCTTGAATCGAAATGCAAACGGAATAAACTCTTTCGTATTTGTTTTAGAACCGTCTTCATTACAGCTGCCTAAATTTGGATCGCCCTGCACAAGTATAAATTCTCAACAAAGTGGTTTTATGAATATTTCGTTTGTTCTTACTTAAATAAATCCACATCCATGCATATCGGAAATTGCGCATAAGACGGAAATAGACCATTAGAGAAAGAGCAGCTGGTTTTCCGAAAATTTCTTATTAATTCTCTTCTAACTTTTATTGTTATGTACATTAAGATATTGCCTTTGGTAAACGCTGCCCACTACGACTGATGTCTTTCTCTAGAAGAGCGCCCAAATACATCCATATGTTGTTTAAAGCAGTTATTTACACTAAAATTGTTTGAATATCATGAAATACTGTTTTTCGCATAAAATTAACATATTTCGTCGAGAAATTAACCCGAAAACATTTTCTGTTTCAGTAGAAGCTTCTGACGAAACGCGTGAGGCTACTAAATAAAGGTTAGAGCTGCAAACTAGATTTCCAGTGCGCGGCCGGTCTCATGAAATGTTGGCTAAGATTCTGGAATGCGTTTTCGATTAGAAAGGATTACTTACGCGGGGTTGTACAATTACTTTGCATGCCGTATAATCCTAAAGTATTTCGAACTCGCCAGGATGCAGGCTTTGGAATGCCCTCCTTTTTGACCTCCTGCCGAAACCACACACAGTAAATAATAACCACTTATTTGGCATGCCTTTTTCTTACGGATTTTCGACAGTCTTATAAATTTAAATATATTTTGCAGAAAACACATCGAAAATATGCTTTCTTTTATTCGTTCGATAGAAAATCACATTGCCTACATAGTTTTTACCAGTGGAAAGTGTTTTTTAGGCTTTAAAACGTTTTTAAACCTTGCGAAGTCCAGGCATAGGGGACCGCACATGCACGTTTATCAATACTCCTCTTAAAACGTACAACACAGTCCGGATCGATTGCAATATTTTATGAATCTGTGTTGCATCTTCTTTAAGGCATACAGGAATATATGATTTTCCCTATGTGGAAAGCATGCACCTTGTAGATTAAAATTGCCAAACAATGATGCAATGGCAGACCAGGTCCAAAATTATTCAGGAACCGGGAAACTTTTTCAAAACCTAAGCAAACACTTTCCTCGGGTATAAAATATGCACACAATGTGATTTTCTATCGAACGAGTAAAAGAAGGACTATTTTAGGTGTGTTTCTGCAAAATGTATTTTAATTTATAAGACTGTAGAAAATCAGTAGAAAAAAGCATGCCAAATAAGTAGCTATTACTTCCCGAGTGTGGATTTGGCAGGAGGTCAAAAAGGAGTGCATACCAAAACCTACACCCTCGCTAGTCCAAAATACTATAGGATTATACGGCATGCAAATCAGTATTACAACCCCACCTAAGTAATCCTTCCTAATCGAAAACACATTCCAGAATCCCGGCCAACATTTCATGAGATCGGTCTCGCACTCTATATCGACTGTCTGGACTTCAGACACCGGGGTTCTCAAGTTTAGGCATCTGCAGCAGGCTAAACAAGAAAGTGAACAGTGCAGAATGGTGTAATTATTTATCCTGCTGGCAGCCGAAATACTGGATAAAAGCTAACTTTTAGCTAGTAACTGTGTTATCAACATGGTAAATAATTGCGCAATTCTATAGTTCTGGCTGCCTGTTGGTGATTAATGAATATAACGCGGGTTTTATGCAGTAGTTTGTGGATTTCAGTCAAAAAATTCATATCAACGTCCGAAGCGCCCCTGAAAAGGTCTGCTTCGCAGAAAGTACTTCAAGTACGCGCACTACTTTCCTCGGAAATTCAACAAGGAAATCTGAGAGTACATTATTTATATTTGCCAGTGGTCTTTTCAAATGAAATATTCGTTTATTAAAAAACAATCTCGTGTACGAAGGACTTCAAAAACTATTATTCGTTTCTCCGGTGCAAAATTATAGACAATGTCTCAGTCGGTAGCATTTGCGAATTACTTTTATTCTCGCTGGAACCGAAGTTCCTCAGTAATTTCAAGAAACACAGTTTATGTGCTAACTCGTGAAATGTTAACCGAAATTCTGAAATGCGATTTCGACTCGAAAATATTACTTATGTGGGGTTGTAATATTAATCGCTGTGCAGCGAAATTCCAAGATATTTCAGTCATATAACAACGCCTGCTTTTGAACGAATTCCTGTCCAGCCGCCTCCAATAACTACTTTCTATAAGAATGGCTACTTAAGTAGCATGAATTTTCTCATTGATTCTCGATGAACTTACAATTTCAAATCTATTCCATAGAAAACATTCATAAAATTATTCATTATGTTACTCCTTCCGGAGAAAATTACGTCTTCTTCAAATTTTAAGCTTTAAGAATGAGTATAATTCGGTTTTAAAAAACTTTCCAACCGTGAGATTTTTTAAGACCGTTAAATGCCCATCCATAAAAAATCGTGTCTCTGCATTTACTTGCTTATAGATGTCACAATATGGATCAAATCCACAAGTAAATTTTATGAATCCCATGTGGTCTCCTTTTAATAGCATATAGAAATGTATGATTTCCTGTACACAAAAGCAAAGAGTTATTACTTTAGAAATCCTGAATGCGTGTGCAATGGCAGGTCGGGTTCAATATTATTACGGAATCGAAAACGTTTTTTAAAGGCTAAAGTATACCCTTCCCTGTCAATGCTGTCAGCATGCGATAGATATTGTTGACAAATGTGCTATAAAAGGCATCTTTTTTTCCAAAAATCTTTCCGTCCACGCATCTCCGTTGCATTTAAGGAACACTGTGATGTAATTGAGTTTAAACTATCAGGTAACTTTAGTCGTGGAAAAGTTTTGGTCATTTTCGCTTAACTCTGACCAATCTCCATCGAGTAATTACATTAATTCATGTCGGCATTTAAAAAATACTGTTGCTTTTAATTAGCGCGGACGTTCCCTTTGAAGTTTTGATATGCCTAGGTGGATAAACTGATTTAAGCATGGGATTTGAAGCGCATACAACCATAATGCCCGCAAAAGTATTAATCATCCGCGGTCACCCCGTAAGCACGTGCTCCAAAGCAACCTACATTTGGATATAATCACCTTTGGCTATACGGGCTCCTGAAGATAATCACTGAGAGCATTTACTCAAATAAAGGAATAGGCTTAACAAGGCAGATTTCAGATTTCTCATGCCAAAATCGTTAAAGATCGGTGAAAGACGCATCAGGATCCGTTCATTGAAATAGTAAGACAACTTTTTTCTTATTACATGTGCTTGCCGACTGACTAAGTATTACAGCACATAATTTGCAGTAGGAATTGTTGTGATAACATTCAGTAAATGCAGTATGAAATCGAGGATAGTCATTGGTCAAAGTTGGCCGTTTTTATCAAGGTATTATTTTTAAAATGTCAAAATAAGTGTTTTCAGCCTCAAACGCACCTGAAGGTTGCCGGGCATTCCAACTGTAAAATTTTACCAAAGCCATAGACACAGAAAACCAGCCTTAGCGAGCAGAGCATTCGGAAGTTTGACAGGAAAATGGTTTAAGCTGGCCAAAATGCAACATTGTTATATGTAACATATGTAAGGCTTAATTTTATCCTAAAATGTTATTATATTGTGATAGCATTGCTGAGTTCTCCTACCCGAGTTATAGTCGACCATATTCGCACAAAAATGTCACAGAACATTCGTATTGCGCCGAAAAATTCAGAGCATCTCTTGTCAGGCTCCGAACATTTTACGTCATTAGGACGTCCAAAAATCTATCATACCTCTAAGCATGCACTGTTCACCAAACCTGAGAAAAAAATTAAGGGTCGCAGCATGTTCCCTTAAAACATCCGCTTGCTTGACCCATGTATATCTTACACTATTCCTGTTTTGCTTAAACAATCGAAAGTCGAATCGTGTTCAAGCCACCTTTCAAAGTTTTTGATGCAATTTCCAATATTTGTCGCCCTCTAGATACTGTAATGGCAAGACCCGATGTAATTTCTGCTCCCTGTCTAGAATCTTCAAGATGTAAATGGAACTCCTTTATATTCTAGGCCTACGTAACAGTCTTAAGAATGTTAGGGGGCGCTCACCGATCGTTCATACGGAACTCACTCGTTCCGTTGTGCCTTAAGGGCTCTCTCTCGAGCCCAACCAGCAGCCGCACAGCGGCGCATGATATATAGGCAGAATAGCATTACCGACAAAGACAAGGGAGACTGGAATGGCCATTTCTGGCTTATTAGCCGTCGTCAGCCAGCCATACCCAAGCCCGAAGTGTGGAACACCCGAGCCTCGAACTCGCGACCTGTTCTAACCAACAGGTCGCGAGTTCGAGGCTCGGGTGTTCCACACTTCGGGCTTGGGTATGGCTGGCTGACGACGGCTAATAAGCCAGAAATGGCCATTCCAGTCTCCCTTGTCTTTGTCGGTAATGCTATTCAGTCTTAAGAATGTTACCATGCTGCCTATTAGCCAGCTCTTTACTTCTTCCTCCCTTTCTTTCCACCTTTGCCAAAATTTGGAGGAATCGTAGACATCTCATTAGCCGTCGCAGCACACTGGCACATGTGGATGCCATTTTAGACTCTCTAAACAAAATTTTTATCTTAAGTCACAATGAGTCGTACTTTCCTTTAAATAAAATTGCCCTATAACCTCGTTTATTCTCACCTGTGTCTGTGACAACACTAGAGGAACGCCTTAAAACGGTCCGCGGATCACTAGCTGCCAGGCCGAATCCCCTTAAATCGTGTTGTTCTCAGATGGTCCCTGTCTTATTGCACCTTATTAATATGTCTTTTATGGAGTCCAAGATCCCTGACGCCCGGTAAAAGCACTCCGATTCCTAAAAAACCTGAAAATTTTGACCCCAAATCTTTTCGCCCAATCGCCTGTTCTTTCGCACTACTGGAGATTGCCGAACGAGTTGCTCTGGACATTATAAAACCATTCTCTTTCAGTTTTTCTGATCCTTTGCCATTCGTACATAAGGCCAGGCTTAGTACCTTAGATGCTGTTGCTTCTGTGGTCCATCCAGTCCGATGAGAAGTAGATAAGGGTGTCTGTGGGTATGCCTGTGCCTTTTTGACTTTTCCTCTGCCTTCATTACCGCCCAGCGCCATCTTCTCCTTATCGAAACATCTGTCTGCGACTTTCCACGCTGGGGTTTAGCTTGGCTGGGCAATTACGTTACTTCCTACACTCAATTTGTCCAGTTTAACAGGCTGAAATCTGCGGCCCTTCCTAATGACCATGATGTTCTTCAAGGTTCCACCTTATCGCCTCACGTTTTTTCCATACACCCTGATGATTTAAGATCGCCAAACGACTGCCTATTAGCTAGAAATGCTGGTGATGCGGTTGTTGGACACCCTCTCAAAAATCGGACGCACTTTCAGTCTCTGAAGGATGGCCTTGACCATGTCTCCGCATGGTCGCCGGAAAGTAGTCTCGTACTGAATAATCAAAATCAGTCCAGTAAATTTTCCGACTGCGACCCTCACCCAGTTCTTAATCCGTTGACATCCTACCCAACGAGGCATCCTCTGTTATGTAACTTGGTGTTACCTTGTCATTAAATCTTTCTTTTTCCCTCCATACTGAGCCCTTTTTCACTAAAGTTTGTAAACTTCCTTATCACATTCGTCGTTTACACTCCTCCCACACATCTCAACTCTCAATCTGGCGGTCCATAGGTGCCTGCATCCCTCCTTTTATTCTTTATTGTTACCCCGTCATTTTTCCTGCTTAACTCAAAAAATATTATCTTAAAACGTGTCTTCCGAATGCTCTTTTATGTTGCCGGTGTTGCTTACATATTTTTAGCCGATATTATCTTACGTGTACAATGCAAAATGGTCAGGCAATTCGCTAGTCGAATTCTGGATGACGCTACCCATCCCCTACCTTCTGATCTAATCTCTGCCAAGTCCTCCCGCCCCATGCGTCGTGCCTTTCGATATATCTCCTGTTGTACATCGGCTCGCCATCTTACGTGTGAAGAGATAGCAATACAGAAGCTAAGACTTGAACTGTCCCCATACTTTTCGGTCCTCTCTGGGTGAACCTTTTGGAGTAATACGAATGTAGCCCTCTTTTGCTAAAATTTTGAATTGATACTTCAAACTAAAGCGAGTTCCTTTCTAATCTTGGCGAAGTCCTCCCGCCCCATGCGCCGTGCCTTTCGATATATCTCATGCTGTACATCGGAATATCAGCATTCTGTACTGCCGTTTTTGGCTCGCCATCTTACGTGTGAAGAGGTAGCAATACAGAACCTAAGACTTGAACTGTCCCCATAATTTTCGGTTTTTTCTGGATGAACCTTTCTGAGTCTTAAGTAAGATGAATGGAATTCTCTTTTGCTGAAAATTTTGAATCTATACTTCAAAATAAATCGAGTTCCTTTCTCTCTCCCCGGTATGGGTATGAAACAGACGTAAACGGCAGGACTTGACGGTACCAAACAAACTTCGCGATAGCTTACCAACTGGCATCGGCCACCGAAAAACATAGTCAGCAAATGAGGAGTATAGGGCAAGATGAATTTATTCAGGAAATCCCACGCGTGAATGGCAAGAGCATTGTTGTGGGCATGCAGTCCAGTCGATGGAAAGAGAGTAAGCAGAGGGAGATTATGGAGAAAGTTAGGGGTATTGACGGCTGATGATGATAAACAAGCCAGGAATGGCCATTCCAGGCTCCTTTGATGGTAACATTGTTCGGCCCATACTACTAGGCACAGTGCAGCTGCCTGTGGGCCTCCAAATTGAGCCTAAAGGCACAAAGGGACGAGTATGTCCAGTAAAGCGATCGACACACGCCCCTCTGCCATAAAGGGACTGGAGATTACCATGGCAAGTCACATGGTTCGCGTGTCAGCACAAGTCAGATCCCTCTGTCCGTAAATGGGTCAGAAAAGTACTTGCTTAAGTGGCTTTTGAAGTCGGAAAACAAAATCCCCCTTTAAGGTGGTCACTCTGTTGACCTCCAAGTACGTGTTCCGGCACGAGCAACTTGAACGTTACACTACTTGGAAGCGGCCTACATATGGAGAGAGAGAAACCTGACTTGCGCAGACAACCAGACCATACGTTCAGCGTTGTCTCGCTCTAATAATCCGCAGTTTTTTTGATTTACACGCCTTCTGGGCGTTAACGTGTCCTTCTTCTACTCCTCCGCCGCCCCCTCTATTTGGCTCTTAAGTTACCCTCGTTTCCTTAACCAGACTATATGTACTAAACCATGGCCTTGCCGACCTCACGTTGATTTTCTAGGCGAATTCAGCCCGGCGTATACTATTCGTTCCTTACCCATGTTACGCATCGACCGGCAACCGTCGGAAACCTATCGCAAAATTTATTAGTGCCACTTACGTCCGTTTAAAATATTGTGTTGACGCAGTCCCTCCTGAGACAGTGACACAGCTTTACGTGATCTTTATGCTACCTGATGCAAAAAGCGTTTTGAGAAGACGCAGGAACGGTAGGTCGTTTCGGTAAATCTTAGAAAGAAACATCTGAACGGTACCTGAATGTCACAAGAAACTCTAGATTTAAACGGGCTGGCTATGCCAAGACGTTTATTCCAAGCATAACCAACCTCACTAGTATGCTAGGTCATTCTGAGTGCTTGCGGTTGACCCTAAGTGACCTATTGAAGGAATCAAATGGGGCCAAATCCCCAGGGAACGGCCCAACGTTTTTATCGCAATGGTATACAATCATATACGTGTGATTAAATAGAGAAAGCATGACCGATGATTATCCCATGAAATGACTGACCGTCGAGTGAAACCGCAACTGCACCGAGTGCTAGATGGTGTTACTAGAAAATAAAAATGGCTTCTTTTGATCTGCAGCCAACGAAGAGTAACTGCTTGATCCACCTCTTACGCCGAACACGAGCATTAGGAGAACTATGATTATTATTCAGTTATCTACTAAAGGGCTACTTCGTTAGAACTTGCTGCGATCCGGTGCGGTGATTAAAAACGAATTATGATGAAGTTAATTGCAAGTAACTTAGTAGACACTTCACAAGGTCGCCAATGCTAACCAACAAGTGAGGTCTCCTTATTTTGCGCTCCGACCCCAAACAACATGTTTAGTTTAACTTTCGAAATCATTGCTTGAGACAACAACTGATAAAGAGAATAAACATAAAAATGATTGCGACATTCTTTTGGTTCATTTGCTACGCAATCGACCACCTTCCACAACTAGCCGATGCCACATTTACCACGAAAAGGCTCACATAGCCTGACGTTTTCTTGCTCGCCTTCATTTAAGTTCTTAACTGCAGCGATTTCATCATCGGTTTAGGTGATTGGCGAGATAGCCACTCGACAGTTTGGCTCACCGGCACTGCTCGCACACTCCAACCGCCCTGTGCAGACGAAGCCTATCCACCGAATAGATAGAAGAGACGTCGTCCTATTTACTGACGGACTGGGGCGGGGGAGGTGGTTGGGAACCATGGTTGAAGCGGTTTGTGGCCCACTCGGTTGTCAACACTTACGAAATTTTTGGTCTTCTTTAATTTAAGGGTGTAACCCCGTGTCTACCAATTGGATGTGACCCTCCGATGCATGTTCGGTCAGTCGCGTTCAGAGACAGCTTTCTGTATCTCCGGCCTAAATGCAGTGCCCGCAACTGTTGAATAACTGCAGAAAATTTTGACATTGGTGGCAGGTCCTTCAGCCTCAACAGGTAATCACTTTGGGCTACCTCCGATCTGCCTGATGCCTCAGCTCCGAATGAAGTGATAAGGCACCCGCTGTGACTTTGGTCTGACGTTGTTCGGTATCTGGTTTTGTTTGCAAATGTATCGGTGGAAGAATTTGCGTGAGCATTCGTTTGCCCTAAACGTCAGCTGAGAGTGCTGTAGTTTAACAGCCTCATCTTCCTGTTTATCGCAGTGAAGCTCAACGTTTAGATAGGGCGCCCTTCGATAAAAGTGTTTGCGACAAACTGGATGCCTGCTGTTGGAGATTACTGCTTATGTTGTATATGCCGCTTTTCCGAAAACTGTAGTTTTAGGTCACCCCAATCTTTGCGGTGAACAAAGATATCAAGGAATGTCGTCTGATTGCTCTCTTCTTACTTCGCCATGGATTGTAGACCCGGGAGGATGGCATTGTGAAGCTCCTTGCATATCAACATCTGATCAGGTTCATTGACAATTAGGGTATCATAGTGTTACTGACAAAGACAAGACAGGCTGAAGTGTCCATTTCTGGCCCGTTTAGCGACCATCAGCCAATCAGACCTAAGCCCCAAGGCTTGAACTCGCGACCCGTTGGTTGGAAGTCCAACGCCGTAACCACTGAACATACTATTGGAGGCATCATTCGGACAATGGGCCCAGAATTCGGTCAGTAAAGATGGAGGTTCACTGACTACAATCATTTCGAGGCCGTCTGAATCACAAGTTCGCGAATCAAGGGATGCATTTCTGTGTCTTTCACCGGCTTGCATACTGTTCTGTCGAATGTGGAGTAAGTTAAGTGACCAAGCGTCCCCAATGGAGTGTCTGCTCGCGTCTGTGACGATTTTTCGCGCTCAGTGAACAATTCGATGTTCTCGACCACCAGAGCCTGGAGACTAGAAAGAAAGACGTACATGACAGTAAAGGATATCGTAATTTCTCTTAGTGGAACGCTTACTAACTTTATGTTATTTCAGGAACTGTGTGGACAAACTAACCGTGGTGTCTGGAACAACACTTTTGATTTAGGGCACTAGTTCTTGCCGACTGTCACACTTCTGCAAGTTTACTGCTGAGAATGAACGGTCACGGAACGAAGCTCTCGTGCTGCAATATGTAAAAGAGCGCGCACCGCTCTGCCTGAAATAATTCCCTGGTTACAGTTTTAATAACATTTTCCATTTTCCATTTCCATTTTCTCACTTTTGCTAATATTATTTACCTCAGCGGCTCTCCCGTCTTTTTCTGCTGCCTCTCTCCCTCAACATACGCCCACGCATTGAGCTCACGCTGGCTACGTTATCGGCCTTTGTTTGCGTCTCGTTAGTCCCATCGTAAGTCCCATCGGTCTCTACTGACCACTCGGCCTAACCGGAGTCCGATTTCGCTGGCTGAGCCTTTGTCAGTTTCCTCTTTTGTTTAAATCTTTTATGCGGAAAAAGGGCGAGTTGGAACAGCTCGCCCAATCTGGGTTCCTCCTTCGATTACATTCTCAAAAAGTGTGGTCATATTACTTTCCCTCAGGGTCGTAAGATACCATTTGCTCATTATATTTCTCTAGTCAGAAAATTTTCTGATTTTACACATAACAATCCTGTCTGGTATTCTGAGTCCACTTTTTGCTTTGTGCATTTATTAGCTAGAAGATCTACCGATGCGACATATAGTGCTTTCTAAGCAGTGTTTGCGAATGCCATTTACTAATTCTTCACGTTTATTGTCTTCTCACATTGAGGTTTGTAAAGGTAGAAATTGCTACTAAGTAAAACACGGTACCTCGTATGTTATTTCTGGTATTTTTTTCATGTTCTAATTAACAAAGAAGTTTGCCTTTGAAGTGTTTTCGTCAACCGGCCTTATCCGATGTCTTCCCGTCTTGTTTTTCGTCCCTTTCCCACTGCCTTGTCAAGGTAACGACCATAGTTAATTAATACTCATTTCTCTATCTCTGACTGTTAGGCTTGTGAACCAGTTGATAGCATCTGAAGCATGCTTAAGTAACCGGACGATATCTGTATTTCCGATAACAATATCTTCAGGACTAAGGCCTGAGGGCTATTCGTGTCTTGATTCTCAAGGCCTTGTGGAGCTGACGTAAATGGTAAGGTCCTCACGAACTAATGAGTTACATCTCACTAGCCCCTAGCCTTAAAGGCAGCAAGTAAAACGAGCAATGAATAATATAGATATTCCGGAACGTTAAGTAACCTGACAACAGGGCGCGACAGCAAAGAAGGCCAGCATGGGGTTAAACAGGTGTGTTGTTTTTCGTCACATTCAAACAAGCAATCCGCGCAAAGAAAACGGGACTAAGTTTTCAAAGGTAAATTAGTCCTGTGCCTCACCACAGAGTAGACAAGAATTGCCATTGACATGGGGAGTTTTTTTGGGCTACTCTCCCCCTGAAACGGGACATGCGTTGGATGCTCTGGACGAACATGGGGGGCAACATCGGATTCTGGCCAGGAATATTTGGAATGCGCACCCATACCAAATGCCAATATTTGGAGTGTGACGGTAGGCCCATTTGCAGGCACACAGCATGCCAGTTCGGATCCCTGCTGTCTCCTCCCATTTGTCGTGTTGTGAAGAGCCATGGTTAGTGTATTTTGTGGACCAGGGGGTGACATGGTACGCCTAGGCGCAGTATGACGCCCCACCAGCCACCTGCACCCTCTTTCGCCGCCGGTCTTCTTAAATCGATCATAAGACCGGGCCCAGGTGGAGGAGGAGCGTGAGGGGAGCGAGTGCGATAGATGCCTCGCAAGTCTGCCACCGCTATGAACTAATTCACGTGAAAGTCAACAGCCCTCCTCTCACCCTGCTGCGGAGCGCATGACGAAAGTCCTCGAAACCGACGGTTAAACTGTCTTATGAATGCACCTCGTTAGGCAGGATGTGCTCGTAAATACTACCGCCACCGAAATGGTCATTTTTGGTTTATTAGGCGTCGCCGGCCAACGGAATCTCAACACCAGGGACAGAAGGCATTGCTGGGGATGAGTCCGAGTCTAGCAGATCATGGAACACTTTTATTTCGAAGTCCGCCGAAAACATAATGTTTACTGGTTACCAGATAGGTGATTTCGACGGTCATGAAAGACGGTGTCCAGGGCGCAGGACGGTGACTTGGAAGAGAATTACTTTATAGCAATGGCAAACTTGGGCAGAATCTGCTGCACTCACTTCTCCCTCACCCACATTAGCCCGGAAGAGGCAGTAGTAGCTCCAGCGCAGTAGATTACAAAGCTATGCGGGTCACGCATGCCTTGTCCAGGCACACGTGACCGGGTTTTTAGAGGAACAGAGGCGTCTCAGATCCCAGCGAAGCGAAAGTGGCATAAAGTCCACATTCAGAAGGAGCCATTGCAACCTAACCCTCTACCCTGAGGGGACTGATTTATACCGTTAGTGGGTATCCATCCAGTCAACTTATTTTATTGCATCGTGCAAGTCTCAAAGCACGTCAGATTTATTACAGTGCGGTTTCATTCCGTCCTCTTGCTTCAATGCGTTAGCTGATTGTCTGTGCCTGTCAGTCATGTGGTGCTTGTATTCGCCGCAGTGACTGACAGAGCTACTACGATAGTCCGTCTACATGCGTCCCACCCGACCTGATGACCAAGTTATGCACCAGGGTGCAGCAAAGTGCATGCTTCTCACTTTCTTGGCAGATTAATGTTCTGCGCAGGTAGGGTTCGATGCGGGATGAGTTTCTTCCTGGCCTAGGAATGTGTGGGCTGAGGGGGGAGGGCGTGGTTTAGTGGTGAGGTTGGGTGTGCAGCGATTCTTCACTGATATGCCATGGATACGCCTATGGCTGAGTAGGCCCATGAGGTGACTGACTGCCCGTGCGCAGTGTGTGCAGTTGGGATCTGCGCGGCGGGTGTAGGTTGGTGCTTCTGACACTGATTGGGCAGTCTTAGTGCGATGGACTCGCACGTGCCCGACAAGGCTAATGTGTTAGGTGAAGGTAGGCTTTGTAAACCGTTACTCCAGTTTTCACTGCTCTTCTGCCTACCCGCTAATCAAGAACAACGTCCGCCAAGGCATATGGACTGAAGTGTAGATATTTAAGGGGAATTTTGAGTGTCACATGAACGTTATTCTGTCCTCCATCTCGATGAAGTCCCGTGAGGACTTTGTCGTGCAATAGTTACATGGATGGGCGCTCGTCATCTATCCTCACGACATGGTCACTCAATCCTAATCGGATTTGCTCAGCATGGCTGAGTGCTGGGGATTCCGGTTCGTTCCAGAACTTCCGTATCTGTGATTCTGCCTTGCCATCTCCACCGAAGGCGCCTAAGGTAGAAGATTTTGGGTTTTCTAACTTGGTTCACGTTGACCCCCCAGGTTTTCGACCAGTAGAAAATCGTTGTCAGGACGACTACTCAATTCATCTTCACGTTTGTGTCAATTGGAAATCCACGGCAATTCCAAACTGCGTTCTGTGACTGGCCAGATGTCTGATTGCCTTTGAAGATCCAGAGGCCACTTCGTCATTGATCATGGCACTACCCAAAGCCCCATTTCCCACATATATGATTTTGACAATTGAGACATGTTGGGTTTCATTGATATAAATACGGCGTTCATTGTTGTCAACGTTGGGCGCCTGTTGTAGCCTGGCCACCGTCTTCTCCGTGCTGATTATCAGCCCGAAGTTGGAACGACCAAAGGCAAAAAGGTTCACACTCCGCTACCTACTCCTGCCCTTGTGTTGCTTAGCGCGCAATCATCAAAAAACAGTAGGATGCGGACGCCGGTCGAAGATGCCCTTAAAGATATTTTCAGAAGATGGATACTGAACAGTATTTTATCGGTTCAATAGTTGATGCTGGTTGCCGCCCGCCCCTCACAGTCGGAGTTCACCGACATAGCGAATGACATGAAACGAGTACACGCTTCTGTTTCACACCATTCTTCATTGTCCAGCCGTTCATCGGGTGAAGTATCTCAGGAAACATTGGCTGGATCCCGCAATATGATCCTGGCTAAAAAGCATTGCCTAGGCGGGGTTGTCAAGCTTTTTCGTTCACGCAAAGATGCCGTCTTTAAAATGTGTGCCTTTCACGGCCGCCTACAAAAAGCACACCCGCTGCAGTTGAGGACGTCCTTGACGTCCCTGTGGATCGGAACCTATTTTGAGAGAGTGCGCAGATACATATCCTTCCTGGTATTTGCTGCTCGATAAAAGTTTGAGCATGGAAATTATAGGACATTGAAATAACTCTGTAGCACTTTATATAAGCTCAAATTAAGCTGTACTCAGGTGGCTCAGTCGTATAGAGGATTAACCACGAAGGAAGAGTATGAATACTATTTTCACGAGAACGTGTACGATGATCGAGAGACGTAGCCAAACTCTCGACCATCTGTCTCTGCGGCTGCACAAATACAGTAAATGGGCTAACTCATGAAATGTCAACCGATATTCTGAAATGCGTTTTCGTTTCGAAAAGATTAATTACGTAGGTGTGTTCAACTAGTCAGCCTTCAACATAATTCTATAATACTTCAGTTACCTCATGATGTCGGTTTTTGAATGAACTTTTTTTCCGGCTGCATGCAAAAGCTCCACTCTGTAAAAACGACTACTTAAGCAGCACAAATTTTTCTCATTGATTTTTGATGCCCCTAAAACTCCAATTATATTTCATAGAAAACATGTATAAAAATACTTATGCTTTTGCTCAATCGGTAGATAATTACGTCTTCTACTAATCTTACACTCGAAAGAGATACATAATTTGGTTTCAAAATGTTCCTAATTGTGAGACTTTTAAATACCCTGAAATGGTTGTTCATAAGTCGTCGTGTCTCGGCATTTATTATTGTGTCTTGCAAAGTTAGCAATATGGATAAAATCCACTGCTAAATTTTATGAACCCTATATGGTCCCCCGTTATTACCGTAGAGAGATGCATGGTTTTCCGTACGCGGAAAATATACGGCTTGTAGCTTGGAAACCCTGAATCAAAATGTAACGGTAGAGTGAGTTCAAAATTATTCGGGAATTGGAAAAGTTTTCGAAAATCGAATTATATGCTTACTTTGAGTATAAAATTAGAAGAGAAAGAAGAAGAAAAAGATATAGAAGAAGAAGAAGAAGAAGAAGAAGAAGAGGAAGAAGAAGAAGAAGAAGAAGAAGAAGAAGACGTAATTAACTAACGAATGAGCAAAAGAATATTTTATGTATGTTTTCCATGAAATATAATTGGACATTTAAGGACATCAAAAATCAGTGAGTAAAATTCATGGTACGCAAGTAGTCGCTTTTTACAGCTTGTTTGTGCCTGCAGCCGGAAGGAAGTTCATTCGAAAGCCGGCATCCTGAGTTACCTGAAATATTACAGAATTATGTTGCAGGCTGACTAGTTTTACAACACTACTTAATTATTCTTTTCGGAACGAAAACGCATTTCGGAATTTCGGTCGACATTTCATGGGTTAGCCCACCTATTGTACTTGATTTACCAAGAAGGCAGAAGTCTAGAGACGCGGGTTGGGTCAGCTGCTTCGACTGGGATTACCTTGTTAGGGCTTTAGGAGATTATGTGGGCTGCATTGCCGGTACTTTTAAGAGCACAACTCAGGCTCCGTTTGGCCGCAACCGGATGCCCGTCATTCCTGAGACGCAGCGGTTATAATTCAGACTTTTTTACAGTAACTGTTTCATGAAATCTTATCTTAGTGGGCTGTCATAATTTGCTCGAATGTTTTGATTGGTCAGTCCTGTTTGTCGTCACATCACTACGATCAGTCTGTAACACGTAATGGGTGACCTAACCAAATTAAAAAAATATCGCGTTTAGAAGGCTTATTTACTTTTTAAAATAGGTGTGTCCACCAATAAAAATGAGAAGGGGACTATGATCATTTTGTAAAATGATGATGTTTAGCCTTACGTGGTGTGCTAGATGGCAGACTGGCAACGGGACTGATAGGAAGACGGAGACATGATCGCTTAAACAGGAGGTTTTACTCGTCTGTCGTTTCGGACCCGCATTCAAATCCATTATCGGAGACACAATCAAATAATGTTGATGTTTTAATTATCGTATCATTCATACCTATCACAATTGGCAGCTCCATTATTCATCCTGGAAGGCTGCGCTTGGCGCAATACCTGCTTAAACACTGTTTTCAATCCTATGGTTTCGCGTTGCACTACGATATTGGTACTGCATCCTACAACTCGCAATTGGGCTCCTGCCGACAATGGCGCTGACGACAGCATGACAATCATTTACCCTGACTGAGTTGACTAAAATCTTCGTCCATAAGTTTTTTTATAGATTATATTCCTTGTAGACCTTTCAGAGGACTGGTTCTTTCGGTAGAATCTGCAGCTTCTGTGCGATGCGTCGACTACTAAATGCACAATTCGGCACTGCAACTATAGCACATATTGTTGCCATGCATAAAGTACTGGTGAAATTTCTAACATTGTCTGCCCTTCAACGGTTAATTACCTGCGCTTATTTGGACTTTGCATGAGCGGCCATCTAGTTGGATTTTTCGGCCTTCAGACATCCATTCAGCTGTAAACCGTCCTAGCTTCTGCACTTTCACTTTATGCTTATGACCGCGTACGAGTGGCTTTTTTATTAAACCTACTCCAGAATATGGTGGGAATCTCAGCTGCCAAGGGTGGGTTCCCACTTTATGTTAGCTCAATAAACAACAGCATATTGTCCGCTAATAAATAATAGACTGGTAATGCTTGGCCACGACAATCAATTTAGACTGAGCTGTTCAATCTATCTCTCGATAAAATCTTGTATTTTCGAGAGCTGGAAGCTATTCTGTCTTCTAAGACTGTTTTCATGACGAAGGGTTTTTGAAAAGTGTTTAACAAACGCTGCGCTCTGTCGGACGTTTACGACTTTAATTCCCTCTCCGGTCATCAATCTGGTCATTTGACGACGCGCCCGTCGGACATCATGCAGCCCCTAGTGAATCGTTTCTTGTGATCTATAAGGTCCCATCGAGCTATCCTAAACCACTGGGACATCACTTGCTATCAACACCGGAGCCGGCCGCCATCAGGTTGCGAAAACCGATCTTGCGCGCACAGAAGAACCACGTTCAGGCTCCGCGTCTACAGCGGTCTAAGTTCGACTAACGCTGCAACTCTCCCCGCGCTCTTCCGCTCTCACCCCGCCCCTGACAGTGACTACTAAAACCTCTCCCGCCTCCCCCACATCCCCGCATCCAGCCTGTGTTTGAAGGCGAACTTTAATCGATTGATCTTATCACTGACGTGTTTTTACCTCAACCCCCTCCCCATATAATTGTAGTAGCCCGACGAGAATTTATCGAAAGCTACGTATGCTTGGCACCTCGTCTTCTGATTATTGCTATGGGAATTTTCGCAAGTCATATTTTATTCCTTTCTTCTCATTTCTCCGGGCGTAGTAAAAATTCACCTGTGTATTTTAGGTTCATTTTCTGCATGTCACCTTTCCTCGATAGAATCATTTTTGCCGAGTTTAATTTTTGCCGGGGACCGAAAGGAGGCCTGTTCAAAAGCCGACATCCTGACGTTGCCGAATCATTTTGGAATTATGATGTCCTCTGATCAACATTACAACACCATCTACGCCAGTCTGCCTAAGCAAAAACACATTTCAGAATTTCAGATAACGTTTAATGAGAAAGGCCGCATACTATATGCCCAACATTCATACTGATCTGACGGCAGAGATATCGCTGCATCCTATACGATGTAACATCGACATATGTACATTTAATCGTGTCATCTCTCTCTTCGCGGTCCCGATGTGTTGAGAAGGAAGAATTCAAATAAGCGCAATATGATTCAACGAAGACGTAAGTAGCTACCAGTAACAAAAACACTGGATTAACTCGGACATCGTTCCCAAAACACTGAAGAAACGTAGTGGAAGATAGTTCCTTTTCGGTTTATGAACAAATGTTTTGTTCGGCAAAAGTTCTCATTCCTTTTCAAGAACGAGAAACAGGCTTGTAGCATAATGCATACCTTAACGGCCCTTGGGCAGCTAGTCGGCTAAAGTTACTCTGTCGTCACCCCTTTTACTTGGTGAGGCTCTAAACTATCAGAAAATAGCAGTGTTCAGAGGCCTCTACTACTACTACTAATTGTTACTGCCACTACTACTACTAATAATAATAATAAGTTCACTCGGAATGTTTTTTTATAAAAACTACTTTTCGGCTCCATTCGCTGACGAATCTGAAATGACTAACTTATTAAGGAACCAAATGGACTTTTGGAAGGACTTCCCACGAGGAGAGTTTCCTTGATCAAATAGAGAACGTTTTGCCGTAAACAATCCATTAAATGCATGTGCGCTGTCTTTGATCTCACCGAGGTCTCGTCAGTGGCCTTAGTAAGTTCAATGAAGAAATTTACAAGTGTTATCCTCTATGCGAAAAAAAACTTAGTGCTTATCATGCGTCTGACAAGATGCGTCATTGTCTTGTTCTCTCCTCGTTCACTATTTTACAATGCTTCAAATTTGTGAACGCGATTAACAGCGACTTTATTTTGGCCGAAATACTTCTCGAACAGCGGGGGTCGAGCCAATAAAATATTTCGTTTATACAAAGGATCCTCCTTGAGCCGAAGTAGGAAATGGTCAAAAATCATCATAAATGAACGTTGTGACTCAGTATTCTACAATATCACAAATTGAAACCTCACAACCTCCGTACGCCCCTGTTGTCTCAAGACCAACGTTCCTACCCCCCCCTCCCACGTATTTCTTTCCTTATGCGGAGAGAGAAAATGAGGTCCATTGCTGACGAATATGCATTCTGTTTAGTTTCATCACTGACGGACGAAACTGTGCATACTCACTGATCTCGGCCAGGATATTTTCCGGCATAGAAAACCATCTCGATATAAATGTCCTGTTAGCACATGACCCCCTCATAGGCGGGGCTACAGCCCCTTCACTTCAGAGCATAGAAAGTATTCAGACGGCGCACGTTTTCTGAAAAGCTGAAACCGGTAATGGAAGTAGCAAAACGTCCCCTGGCACATATTTCATCGTGAAAATAAATTTTTGAATGCAAAACAGGCAATATATCTATGATATACTAGATCTTTATGGGGATTTTAGTTTAGAAGAGGTTGACCTTCACTAATCGTGGCTTTAATGTGTATTAGTACCATTCGAAATAGTGGGAACTGCGCAGGACGTCTTTAAACTATTAGAGTTAGAAGGTTGGTTCGCCTGGAATGAGACGACCTTTGGGTTAACGGTGTGCCACATTTAACAGCAATACGGTGCTGTTTCGCGCGCAAAAATCGGCATTGTAAAGAGGTGCCAAAATTAACGACGAATGGGTGTCCCCTGCACAAATGTCTGGGATTTAAGGGGTTATAGGGGGCTATGGTTGAATGCCACCTCACAGCCCCGCCTACGGCCCCCGATAGCCATCTCACATCCCAACGCAGCCCCGATATATCTGAGGGGTCGGGCAGGGCCGGTGCCGGTAGGGTGATGAAAAATTTACTTTTGAAACTCCGTTTTTCCTTTATAAAATGGTAGATAGCTTAATAGGGGTAGAAATGATTTTTCGCAAATCAAAGGGAGTTATTACGCCTGACTATATTTCATTCGCTTTACCGCTAAGCCGTTGAATTTAGTGTTTCTTGCACAACATTCTCATTGTGTCAAAGTGGAGGTACACTCTCCTCCCTGAACACATTATCCAGAACCGAAATGCTGGTAGAACGAGGTCTTTGTGCCAGTTATGCTCTTCAGGAGTCTGACAAAGATTGTGCTCGGTTTGAAAAAGATAACTGCCAAGAGTTAGTACGAACCATTAGTGCGTCATACTTACCTGTGTCCGCAAATGCCTTGCCTACAGAAGTGAAAGAACTAGGAAGCAAGAAATTGATGCAGTCAGCATTTACTCGCTAAGGAACGCATAAAAGTGCCTCCATATTTTTGCAGGCGGATTGCCTTCTAGGAGACTTACAAAATGAAAAACAATTCGTTTCAAGGGGTAGAAGTTGAGAGGCTTTTATTTACGGACAAAATTTCTCCAATGATACCGCAGGCCACTTTGTAAACGTCGTTCTCCAACCAAACACACGGAAATTCGCTATATATCATACTTTACGGATCTCCCTGGAGATCGCTCACAAAGATTGATAGCTATCTTGGCGACTGCGTAAGGAATGTTCGTGGGAGTTATAGAAGTTTCCAGTGTTCTCAGATTTTCTGGTCTTTGCCAATGAGAAATTGGATTCCCAGTTGTTGACATTTTGAGTAGTAGAAACTACTCATAAACATGAATGGGCTTTGGAAATGGAATTCGTCTGCACTCATTCAACTTAACAATGAAGGACACGCGCCTGTAAACGTCTCGTCGTAAACGCCTCTTAGCGAAGTGATGGCATATTATGAGCAGCCGATGCGTGCAGACGGACCGTCTTCGTTCTCTCACGTTTCTGAGTGTTTTTCTATTCTTCCGGGCCTCCGCGGATTGATTTTAGTTATATTTAGAAGCTGTAGAACGACTTACGCGGTATCCGTTTATCTTTCAAGTTTTGTTCGTACTTGAACGTCTCCCAAACTATAAATGTGCAAACATGTTTAACAGTGATCGTAACTCTGAGTAGCAGCTGTTTTTGGCATGTGTGCCCTGCCTCAATCAACATCCTAATTTAAACTTGAGTTGTGGTCAACTTTAGGGTGAAAAAGGATATTTCTGTCGTAACATTTTCTCTTTGTGGCTGCAGCAGTCCTTTTTTCTCAAACGGTCGGACACGGGGAGCATAGAGGAGGCCTTCCGCTAAATTCCACAACGACTCATATTCCCGCTTCTTGACACTCATTACAATGATAACACGTGTACGCACGTGCGTTTCCCGATCACTCCTGCGCCTTCACTGCTGTCCCTCGCCATCCCCTCCTTGACAAGAACTCCGGGTGCAGCTCTCCTAGCAGGAGTCCTTCTTGGTTTGTTAATTATTTTACTTCCCGCACTCAAATTGTCCAATCCCGTATATTCCGGATCGAAAACGACAGGGCAACGCGCTCGTGGCCCAGTGGTTAGATGCGTGGACTTCTAACTAACAGGTCGCTAGTTCGAGCCTCGGGTGTTCCACACTTCCGGGTTGGGTATGGCTGTCTGACGACGGCTAATAACCCAGAAATGGCCATTCCAGTCTCTCTTTTCAATGTCAGTAATAACATCCTGCCTATATCATGCGCCGCTGTGCAGCTGCTGGTTGGGCTCGAGTGAGAATCCATAAGGCACAACGGAACGAGTTCCGTATGAACGATCGGTGAGCGCCCCCTACCATTAGAAATCAACTGTCCATCAAAATAATTGTGGAACTATTTAAGGTTGCATGTTGTCCCTTTACCTCTTCTCCCTCCACGCTGATGACTTGAGGTCGTCAAATGACTGTCTGAATGTCAAGTATACGGTCGATTTGGTTTTTGGTCACCCCCTTAAATGTCAGACACATCTACGGTTTCTAGAGGATGGCCTGGATCAATCCTCCGCACGAGACAGTTCGATCGTCGTTATCGACGATGTCTACCGTGTAACCCCCCGGCATGGCGAAGCAGGGATGGTGACTTGTGCATGGATTAGTTTGTAGTGAATGTCGACTTGCACAGGATCTACCGCGCTCTCTCCTCCCCACCTAGAATCAATGCCAAGACATAGTCAAAACGACCGGAGGTGGGGGAGGGCGCAGGTGGATGGCGCGGTCGAGCCCACGCCTTGGCATTCTACTCCACACCCCCTGGTCCACACAGAAAATAACCAGGTCCTCGACCAACAACGGAAGGGTGGCTGGCACGGTCGGAGCCACACCTAGGCGTGCCGTCTCTTATTGAATAATTAAAATGCAATCCAGTGTTTTCTGAATGCGACCTTCTTTCACTTTGAATCCATGGATATTCTTCCCAAGGAGTTATTCTCTTTCCGGTACCTTGTTCTTACTCTAAAACCAAATCTTTCATTCTCTCCTCATCTTGAGACCGGTCTCATTAATTTTCTTAATTTGCTCTATTGCACTTATCGTTTGCGTTCCTCTCTCGCACCTCAAACCCTAATCTGGAAATTCATAAATGTCTGGATTTTCCCTCTCATTATTTCTTGTCCCCTGCTATTTGTCTGCCTCACTTAAAAGGAATACGACGATTTTAGAACGTGTTTTTCGAATGCTCCCATCAAGTACAGATATTTCCTGTGTTTTTAGTCGATATAATAATGCAACGATACTTACCATGGTCAGCCAATTCGCTGATCGAATTTTTGATGAAGTTGTCCATCCCCTTTTCTCCGACCCAACTGCTGTAACTTCTTTCCGTCCCATACGCCGAGGCTTCCGGCATATCTGCAGATCAGCATTCTCTATTAGCGTTTCTGAGACTTGAATTGTTCCCGTAATAGTTGTCCATTCTTCTTATGCAACCATCTTGACACTTGTGTAATTTGTCAGTTTATCTTTTGGCCACGGCAAAGGGACCCATTTTACTGAAAATCTTGAGTGGTAATTTCAAAATGACGCACTTTCGCTAATTTTATTCTCCAAAATGTCTGCCTAGAGAAGAAAACGCTAGTCCTTTCGTCGAAGCGAAGGAGGGTAATCCCTGGTTGTGTGGAATATTGACTTGCCCGTGCACTTTATCATGATTCGCGAAATTTCCACGGCGTTACTAGTCAGTGGCTAATTTCATTAAATATTAGCCGAGATTCCATAGGAGTCTAATTCGCGACATCACCGATCCGGTCAGATAAGACGTGGTCACACATGCATCAAATGTAGGTAGGTGCGTAGAGCATAGAGCCAGAACATTTGCGTGGCTTTAGCTATGAGAGCGGCCACTTAAAACTAGGGGTTGCATTCCCTTACCGTCTGCTTCTGAGAGTAAGCGATCTCAGGCAAATACTGGTAATATCATAAGTGGAGAAGAAGGCTGGTGGGACATCGGAACAGTCTTTTTATAGTTCTGCGCTCTCGGCCAGTCTTCCTATACATATTTCGGGAACTCGAACCTTCACCTCCGCCGGTAGTGTCAGTGTATTGCTCTGTGCTTTTGGTCAGATCCTTATGTCGATTGTCAGCGATATACAGGAAGGAATAATGCAAAGAGTTCGTTTGGGAATATGACCGATCATACTAGACGGAAATCCCTGCAGTGGTGTGATGGTACGCCTAGGCGCGGGCTCATGCCATTCCAATCCCCTGCACCCAATGTTTGCACCAGACGATTGACCGGCTCGTGTAGTGGACTGGGGTTTGGGCAATGAAAGAACGAAGGAATTCGACTTTGGGGACCTCTCCCTCATGACACCCAAAGTACATTCCTCACCATACATAATTGAATGCGTTTTAAATTACTACGGTGTGCTAAAGTTTGGGGCTTCAAAAGCTGCCAGCTGACGGGATAACTCGTCCTCCTCTCAGCACGTAGACCGACCATCGTAACTATGCGCTCAGCCTTTGCACCAAATGTCCGACGGGTTTGAACATTCGGTCGGGGTCTGAGGAGAAGAGGAGAGAGTGAAATCGACTCTGGGGAGTGCTCCTCCACGACACCCAGCGTGCATTCCTCACTATAAACAATCTAACGAGCTCTAAAACTACCACGGTAGGCCAAAAGTCTTGGCCTGGAAGACTGCAAACGGATGGGATTACTCGTTTCTCCTCTCGGGGCGGAGGGCCAGGCTGTAATGGCTCACTTCGAATGTGACCTCTGCCTTGTCCCAACTCATTTGGGATCTGAGCTCTCCTTTGTTTCCCTGGAAACTTAGTCCATCGTGCGCCGATCAAGCATATGCGACAGGTCCAGGCGGGCTGTTTCTTTGTGGCAGACACTGCGTCCAGTCCCGATTCCGGCCTGACTGACTCTATCCTTACGAAGGGCACCTGTGAGTGAGAGAGAGTGGAGTGAGTGCGGCGAAATCAGCGCAAGTCTACTGTCCAATAAGAACTAACCCACTTTCAAGCCACCATCCCTGCGCTCTTCAATCGCTGGTGCACACAGGGAGCATCGTCGATTCACTACGGTGGACTTGAGAAACATTCCAAATCCTAAAATATTAAATTACTTCAGGGGGACGCTAGATTTTTCTCTGTTCCTATTTGACTGTTAATTTAGCACTAACTTTGGTTTTAGAGATCGTTTCACATTGTCGATATTACTAAATTGAAACATCGCAAAAAACGACAGAAGAAAATGTATGATCTCGTGAAATGCGGGGCTCATGATTCGAATTTTCAGGATGATGTTGAACGGAACAGGTGGAGTAAGTTATACCCACTACCAAGGTCACGTACAATTCTAACCCTTGCGGTCATTAGCCTCCAGCTCCAACAAGGAGTGATCAGAATTATCCTGTCAAGAACAGCACTGTGAACTATCTGCTAAAGGCGGTTTTACCTAAATGCGAGGTAGATTATCGGCGATCTGGCTAGGCTTTTGTATTCTTCGGCTGACAAACTGAACACTGTCTGGTCAGTTTTTGTGAACCGAAAGTGTCGGTAAGTTATATACAGTTAAATCATCCCAAGTGAAGACAGAGACAGGAAGTGAACATATAACTCCTCAGGGGTGTGCGTAAAGTGCACGAGCAAGTGATCGATAGAGCTTTACACCCTCATCACCTTTGGCTGTAAATAATACATGACACTCTTCGTAATGTATGACAGGCACTTTTCTAATCATTTTCATAAACAGCTGTTGTCATGTTACTTCATTTGCAGAAACTCGGCTATCCCGATGGATTCACTCAGATAGTACGCCAGCTCAACGATGGCGTGACGGCGCGCGTCACGGACAATGGAGCTGTCTCAGGGGCTTTCGAAGTGACCAATAGGGCGAAACAGGACTGCGTTCCCTCGCCTACCCTCCTCAGTCTCATGTTCTCTGACATGCTAATGAACGCCTATTGTGGCGAACGTCCCGAGATCCGCGCCGTCCACAGGACGGGCAATTAACTCCTCAACCACCGGCGGATGCACTTTCAGTCGCGTGTATCCAAAACTACCGTCCATGAACTTCTCTTCGCCGAAGACTGTGCTCTCAACGCAACTACAAACAACGCCGGTCTCATCATCAACACGGAGAAGACGGTGGTCATATATCAACTGCCAACTGACGCTGTCTAGGTCGCACACCCAAATCAACGTGGACGACGCACAACTGCAAGTCATAGACAACTTCACCTACCTGGGAGGACCCTCTCTCGCAACAGCAGAAATGACGATGCAGTGGCTCGCCGGGTTTCCAGAGCCACCCAAGCCTTCGGTCACCTACAGAACACCATTAGGAATCGCCATGGTCTCAACATCAGTACCGAACTGAAGATGTACAAAGCAGCCATCTTGTCGACGCCACTATATAGAGCAGAGACTTGGACGGTGTACAAGAAGCAGCGCGGAGGCTCAACCACTGTTACCTCAGCCGTCTTCGGCGGACATTGAAGATGGGACGGCAGAACCCGATGCCGGAAACGGACGTACTGAAACTCACAAGAGTTCTCAGCATCTACGCCGTGCTGCGACAAATTCAACTGCGCTGGAGCGGCCATCTGGTACGCATGGACGACGAGCGGTTGCCCAAACAACTCTTCTGTGGAGATGACATCACGAGTTCCCGTCGACAAGAAGGTCCGGTCCGGCAGATCAGCCTGGCCAACTGACCTCGTCCGGGACCAAACGACCTGGAGCAGGACGATGAAGACAGAGAGAATGATCTACGAAGCCAACCGCATAACCACCGCCAAAGCCAAACGCGATGCTCAACTCAACTGCCCCCTCCTCGTAACGCCAACTTTCAACTGCCCCTCGTCCTGCCCACGATGTCAGCGGACGTTCCGAGCACCAGTCGGTCTTATTGGACACCTGCGAACCTACTGCTGCACTCAGACGACACCAACCACTGTTTCCCCGCCTCTTCCCCCACGTTGACAATTAACCCTGATCTCCCTTCTGCTTTTCGGTCGTCGTTCTCCACCGTCTCCAGAATTGCAGCTGCGACTCCTGCTCTCGACATCACTGTGCACGTCCCTGACGCACTGTCAAGCATCAACCTCACCACTGTCAACTCTAGCGATGTAGACTCAATCTGTGCCTGTTATTACTGCGATCGCACATTCACCTCACACATCGGCCTAGTGGATCACTTACAAATTCATTACACAAAGGTTGGCCTGGAGCACCAACCTACTTTCGCCGCATCCTCCTCAACTACCCTCACTCCGCCCTGTACATTCAGTCCCCGCATGTGCTTATTAGGCCAAATTCGCATTCAAGAAAACCTGCGACAGACAACTGCCGGCTACACCACAGCGCACCTGCACTACACAACAAAATCACCCATCGCAAACACTCGATCGCCACCTCCTACGCAAGCGGGAAGTGTGCTTCTCGACTCGTACTCCATACGAGTCCTCTGTTGCATGTGTGATCCGAATCTGAGGCTATCACGTGCGCCAAGCGCAGTGGCTGGCAAAACCGCCGACTGGCGCCTCAACTCCTTCCACGCAGTCAGCCCAGTTGTGTGTGTGTGTGTTTGCGTGGAGTGACGGACTAATAGTCAGGCTGCCACAGCCCCTTCTTAACGTGACCTCTGGCACTGTCACGCATGTGAGGAGTGTGCGTGTGTGTACTTTCTGGGTAGTGCCTCTCAGTCTGCGACTGACTGGTTACCCAGCCTTTAAAGAGTGATGTCTGCGTGTCATCCTTCTGGGGCTCAAGGAGTGTAAGCATCTGCTATGCCGGGATCCAGCAAACCATGACCCTCGCCGTCTAGTGTGCATTGGTAGTTCTCTAGCACCTGGTTCCCTGCCGGTAGATGCGCTTGCGCCCCCGCTGAGTACACAGGTCGTCAGCATGGCTGCCCAGCCACCCTCCCCTTTCTGACTTGTTGTGGTGCTGTCGTTGTTGCTTAGGATCCCGGTCAAGTGTTTGTTATGAGCTAGGGTGTGTGGTGGTGCGCCTAGGTGCGGATCCGGTCGCGCCAGCCACCTACCTGCCTGCTTTGGAGCACACGGTGGACATCGTCGTGCACGACGGTCGAATTGTCAATTTCCCTTTCCGGGGAATAGACGAACCTGGAAGCGGAGCAAGTTGCTGGGCGCCTAATCCCTGGCAAACTCTTTTGTGGCCATGTTTTCTGTCTGGAGGTCACTAGACCAGGACGATAAAATGATGCTGTCTTCGTTACTTGCTGCCTGGAAAAAGTGTGCTAGGTGAGACTGAGGGTCGTCCTATTAGTGCAAACGTCACAGACCTGTCCATGGTCAGCTGAAAGCTCTTGTTGCTCAGTGTTCTCCTTCACTTTCTAAAAAGCTTAAGGTCAGCGGAAACGTCGCTGGAATAATTGTTTCGTCGGTCCCCACACGGAATGACTCCCTAACCCCGCAAACAGCTGGTTATGGCGACTCTGCGGTTGTCGGGCAAATTCACTTCCTTTACGTGAGCTGGTCAATGGGATTCGCCTGTCCAAACTACGTGTTGAAGCTACGGGCTTCACAAACAATACCACTGCATAGCATGATCCAACGTCACTTCTGCAGTTCTTTCAGAATGACAAATTTCTCTCCCGCGTACATTAAATTTTTTTCATTGTCATCTATCTATAGTATTCATTTTGACAGGTCATCTTAACTGTAACTTACGTTGTTAGGTGTGTTAACAGTTATTTCGAAATACTTTTCCTGCAATTCTTCGTGCTGTTGTGGTCCGCGTTCTTGTAAGTTCTAACGCCCTTCACGTACCTGGCAAAATGGCTGTTGCCAGAGCCCGTAAGAGAATAAGGGTTTTCATACTGACCGAACTGTGAAAACCCGGCGCCTCGGTGGGATTCTAACCCACGACAGTAAGGGGAAGGCTTTACTACAGCCAACCCTTTAGCCACATGAGTTAGGAGGTCCCGCCGGACGATGACCTCCTTCTCGATTACGAGGACAGCCGTTGTTCGTATTAGCCCAACTGTGAAGAACTCGGCGCCTCGGTGGTAGTCGGATCCACAACAGTAAAGGGAAGGCTTTACTACAGCCGACGCTTTAGCCACGTGAGTTAGGAGGTCTCACCGGAAGACGTGATTTTAATTACATTTGGGTCCAGTTACCCGCCGAACCTAATGCAACGTCTAGAATCCGTCAAGTTGACTGCCCAAGCGGGGCCTCGTAGCTCAGGTGGTTAGAGCGTTGGCTGTACTAAAACCTTCATCTTACTGTCGTGAGTTTAAATCCCACAAAGGCGCCGAGTCTCTCACAATTGGATCAATATGAAATATTCAAAATCAGCCGAAACATCTATGAACAAGTATTTTATAATGACGACCTCAGTCAAGCGATCCGGAGAGTCTGTGACAGCGGTCACGTCAAGTCATGAAACATTCAGGAGAGCACCGCCGTTAAACTGTTGCATTATTTCAAACACGAACATGCCAGAAAACATAGCTTCCTTTCATGTTAACTTTACAGCTTGTTGCTGGGAGCACTTTTTATGGCAGGCATCTGAAAGCGCCTGAAGTGGTTGCTAGAACCGTTGGTGGAAGGTTAGAAAATCAGCGCATATCGTTAGCATAAAATGATGTTACCTAGTCCTTGGCGAAAACGGAATCAGCATTTTTGTCTGGTTTTTCATTCTTATCTGGGGAGGATGTAGAGCGAGTATAAAAGTTCGTTAAAACAAAGGGAAATTTTTTGGATGCCTTCTAAAGTAGAAGAGTGCAGTTTGGTAATGTTGATTGCAATTTACCCCAACGGGAGGTTAATTATTTAATAGCAGTTTACTGGCCCTGTGACTACTATTACTGTGAAATGGACTTTTATCGAGTTGTATTCCACAGGATGGATGTACGCTCATTATGATAGTTATTTAAAAGTGTTCATAGAAAAAATAGGAATATTTACGTTTTCAAAAGTTTACCAATATCTGCGCACTTTGAGGCCTAACAGCACACGTTTTCTCCCTTTGAGTGCCCCTCCAAAGAGATCTTTCGATACGTATCGTGCATGTTCAGGCCATGGATACGAAGACTGAAATAAGCATAATTTCTCTTATATTGAGTAGATTAGATGAGTCATTTTCGAATTCTCTGAGAGCACTAATAGGCCGCCTATTGGCCTATAGGCGCCAATAGGCCGCCTAACATTTTGATTGTCACTAATATTTTCACTTTTGTCTCAGACTTGGCATGGGTGTTTTCTGAACAGTTTACTAAAGAAAGATTTAAACCAAGGCAATGCGAAAAAGCTGTTGATATTTATTTCAAAGATGAAGACTAATTTGTTGTGATTCGGAGAGGTTGTATGGGCTATTTCAATCCCCCCCCCCCGCGAAGAGGAAAATGTTGACCGCAAACGTGACTTGGTTCACCTTCCATAGCTGAAATTATTCTTAGTTTCTGTGTCCTATAGTATAAAAAGGGAAAAACAAAAACTACTCCAACTTATGAACTTCGAAGCTCCTTATGTACTATTCTGCATGAAAGACGTTTTACGCAGTCATGGGTAATCAGTGAAACATGCCCACCACACAAGCAGTATACTCGCAGGGTAATTTGTGCAGGTAACACGGAAAAGGTATTATCAAAAGGTCTCTTGCTGCCACATAGGAATTAAGTTGGGATTTTGTATCCTATCATTTTTTGTAAACTCGCACAGGAAGTGTTTTCCGCTTATAGGCGCGTCGCTACATTGCCGTTAATTTTTCAGGAGGTCCATCGCACACTGAAAGGTTACCCTCCTATTCAGCATCCATTTTAGGGTGCTTTAATCTTAAGTTTTGTGTCATTTGAAAGCGGTTCCGGGGTCTTAGAAACCGATGGAATGGAACTGTAGTCCTTCTTCTTCCTCCTCTCGGCGCCACAACTGAAGCCATTCCCTCCTATCCAGCCGTTCCTACGTTGAGAATTCTCCGTGAACATCATTATTTTGGGCACGACATGCATGTTTCATTTCCATGAGACAAGACAGGACAACAAGGTCGGCATTATCAATTCTTAACATATTTTTAAAATCGAGCTAGGTTTCCTTGCATACACATACCTCTCTGCGCATTTATGGCGACGAGAAATCTGACCGACTTTCAGCGCCATGCACTGCTCTAGTTAGTTCAACGCGGGTGTCTCTCTAGTATAAGTATGAGGGCAGGAACGGTGATAGAAGTAAGTTGCAGTCTGGCAAATAAATCTATTGGAAAATAAGCAGGTCAACAGCTAACTCGCCCGAAGATAGAATTGTGACGGTGTGAAGTGCGCGTTTGTTTACTTTTGTCTGATTGGTTGAGCTCAAGGCCGAACGACATACGTTCTCTCCTAATCTGGCTTCTTCACTGATAACATCTGCGCTCGCAGTTGTGGCCTCCTTTTCGCCTAATTACCGCTTGAAATGCACCCTTTTGTGAAGCCTGGGTTAATTGACCTTTGCGCTAGACGCAGCTGGTGTGAAACGGTGGGTAGTTTTTACGGCGAAAAGCGCACATCAAGTTTTCTCAACTGTTTCTTTGGGTAAAATCTCATTTATAAGCTTGTTTCTCTCGATATAAAGTCGTGTTTTACATTTTCTTTTTCTTCTTCCCTAACCATATTTGGAGGTCGCCCTCGTCTGACTACATTTTATCTGATAAAATTTATTTCGTGTCTATAAGAGAGATTTAAAAATACCTGGACTGCCGTCTTGAAGATTCGCAAATTTTCGTGGACTGTTTAGAGTTAGTGTGAGAGCTGGACAATGAAGGGAATAAAGGAACGCGACTGCGCTGAAGCGATATGCCATAACAGTGGAGAATATTAGTTGTGTGTATTTGACTGCAAAATATCATGATTTAGCAAGACACCTCTCCACCCTCTGCAAATAATTTGTAGCAGAAGTGAGTGCTCAATCAGGTGAAGCGCTGGAGGCCTCAGATCAAACTATGGCAGCCGCAAATTTCAGCATGACAATTCCTGTGACTCACTAAGACTGATGGACACCCCGCTGCCGAGGGAACAACAAAATCCGGGGCACGCAGTACCGGTAACCTACTGGCCATTTAAACAGTGCTGTGGCAGTTGACGTCAGTGCAAACCACAACTGTGCTACAGAGTTTCACAAACTTCAGTGTCCGTAGCTTCTTGTCCCTCCCCCGCCCTAATTCACAGAGCCGTTATTTCAACGCGAAAAGTAACAGTCGCAGTACTCTTACCTACGTTCCTGCAGTCACGGGTAAATGAGATTTGGTCAGCCACTCGAGATCGCGTGCAGGGACACCCAGTAAATGAAGTGGAACACGAGGTTTCTACGCTCTCCATGCTCTTTGTGCATTCACAACGTGAAGGCTGTAGACTTCCTATACTTGAGATTCTCTCCTCTTCCCCATACTTAATTCTTCAATGAATGTGTTTTAAGTACTTCAGCGAGTCCAAGTTCGATCTGGGTGCTGTACGATATCTGGTGTAATTAGTTTGCCAAACATAATGATCGGACTAATAGTGCTTGTAAATTCAAACTTCTGGTGCGTCCGAGTGCAGCCATGGACAACGGACTTGAAAGCTCTTTAATAATCTCAACCGCATGTTTACGTAATTATGAAAAGAGAAGCACAAAAATAAGTGAAAATTTTGTCCCAGTTTTCAGAAAATTTAAGTGACTGCAGCGACTGCAGTCCGCGTCTAGCTTATCTTTAAACATCCGTCAAAAACAATTCATAGAAATTTTGCGAAACTCAGTCGAGATAATTATGTAAACTAACTATTTAGATCACAGAAATGTACATCATGCAGTGTGATGGTAGATGCTTTTATGCGTTTCAGCATATGCAAGAGGGAATGTTTCAAAACGCTGATTGAAAGTATTTAATTAAACGGGGGTCGCAAAGTGAATTTCAAAATCAATATTCACGGCTGGATTGTTTGTTGTCAGAATACTTTGTTCCTGCTTACCAACTGCTTCCTGTTACTTCATAACATGAAAAACGCGTATGGGATACAAAACAGATTGAAATTATTCAGCAAGTCAGTATGAAAACGACAGCATCGTTAGCCGGGAGACGCAGTGTTATCGATGAAAGGCGGCCCCCTTAAATGCCGGTAGAAAATGGAAAAGTTACTGTACATCGCGAGGCATATATATAAAAGGACTGCGTATTTCTAGGGCGAGATTAAGATCATCACATAATCTAGATTTTTGTACAGGCCAGTTATATCTTTCCATATGTCGGCCGCTTTCAAGTAGTGCACTGTCCTGCTTTGCGGTCGAGCAGATGCCCAGATGTCTCCTTTTTGGGTTAATAAGAATTTTGTTTTCCGACTTTTAAATCCATATCGGCCAGTGTTCAGTTGACCTGGCTAACAGTTTCTTTTACGTCCTTCCCATTTACTTACATGCACTAGAGCACATGGTTTTAGACAGCTTGCAAACACAAAAATCCTTCTTATGGCTGACAAAAAATTAGCTCAACCACATCATAAGTCGTTTCAGTGTTACAGTGCAGCTCTCTTTCGATCTTGCTTGAGGCACTGTCGTCCCTAAGGACAAGGCTGTTATAGTAAAAGTTTTGGAACTTCATGTTCCATAAATTTTCACCGCAATAAATTTATGTGCTCTTGAATGGAAATGGATGGATAATCGCTGTAAGCAGCATCTGCTTTGTGATAGGCAGCCCGAATTTAATATCTCGCCAAGACAGATATCTTAACGCCGTCTCGGAAGTGCTGTGAGCTGGGCTTCATTTGCGCTGTGTTAGCAAAAAAGATGAGGAAAGTCGGTTGTTTCCCTTTTCACGCATTATTAAGGAGGATTAGTCGCCTGATTAAACTCCTGGTCAGATGTGATTATGTAGCTGCATCTAAGGTAAGCACACCCTGTAATACGGGGGGGGTGGCAACAGGAGTTTTTGCAGGTGGGTCCGGGGAACACATTGACGACGAAGTCAAGTAATTATATGCCAAGGGAAAAGCTATTGGGAATGCAAAGTTGTACTTTGAGTGGTTGGGAAAAAGTGGCCCTAACTCCTACTCCTAACCGTGACAACTAACCATGATCCCTGACCACAACCCTTAGCCCTAACCCCCGGCTCTAATCCCTAACCCCAAGCCCTAAATGTCTACCCCTCAATCCTAACCCCTAACCCTAACCTTACCCCTCCAGCCATAAGCCCAACCCTCAACCGCAGCCCTAAACCCTAACCCTGAAACATCGAAAGCGAAAGTTGGAGGGAGACGACAGGCCGAAATTCAAGAAGGAGCACCGGCCTTGGGCCAAAAAATGCAGACACGGCAATAAAAAAATGAGGTCGCAAACAGAACACAAACTGCAACGCACAGTAACACCATGCCAACGTAATCACCAGTATTGTGTCCATCAGGTGCGGATGCATCACCCCGTCTCACCATACTATCTTCCTCTCTTTGTACGAGGGCGCTTAGAACAGACGACTTGTTGTTTGTTATTGTCTGTTGCGAATTTAATCTTGGTCGTTAGCCTCCCTGTAGTTAATAATAATCATAATTTTATTGTTGCTTTTTAATTTCCTTAGAAAGTATCTACGAAGTTGGAGTAGTTCAGTTTATTCAAGGCCTATAGACTCAGACCGAGAATTTTATACATGAATATTGGGGCCAAAGTCCATTAGCCAGAGCGGGTAACCGCGTAATATTCATTAACTGCCGACAGGCAGCTAGTAGTATACTTTAGGGTAAGGTCGAGGAGGTTTTTTCTTGCTAGCCTTAATGGTACTTTATCTTGTAGGTGAGTCGTAAAGATGCAACAAAGATTGCATTGAGGGGACATCTAGTTACCATCACATAAAGCATCCCATGGAGTTGTTTAAAACAACGTTGCGAGTTCTTCCTCATGCACGGATAACTCGGACATGGCGCTTCTTGAAGACCAGACCGTATAGTTATCCTGACTTCACCTTGACAACGCTTAGTATTTGTGCTTATACGCCACTTGTACACTACGGTACCTCTTCCTTTTTCTATCACGTTTTAAAGTGAACTTTCCCCATTAATTAGTCAACAGTGGATGTTATAATTCATGAAACGTCATGGGTTATCACAAGAAAATTCCTATGATGTAAAATCCGACCAATCTAGACCTCCCAAGTCTCCTTCAGCGGTGAAAATGAGGCCGTTCTTAAAAAATGATTCATGTTTACTAACACAAAAATAATTAATGTTCACTGAAAACTGGACTTTAATGAAGTAGCAATATTTCAGAGCACATGAATAGGGCTGACTTTACGGGTGCATAAGGAAGGGGGTTCATAAAAAGCGAAACTAATGTAGTGACATTTAAATCTTGACCTGACTGTTTTCACGTTGACTTGTTGAATAAATTTCAAAACAGTGTGCATTCATTACTTGTTATTTATGTTATGAGACGACAGGCAGTCAATGCTTGATGGGCTATTTTTCCTTTAACTTCTTGTCGCATGCGAAATTCTTAAACATGAAACTTTGATAATTCTGAGAATTATCAATCTTTGCAATTAAAGCAATTCCCGGTCGTTGTTAGCTCTATAGGATAGAGATTAGTCCACAATGGTTCATCCTTAAAGTGGTCTTAATGACAACTGTCAGATAATCGCCAAGTGAACAAGTGAATGACATGCTTTCGACGAAACCACTGTCACAAGACAGCCACAACCTCCCGATAATAGTAGGCCGACATTATTTTTATTGCATTTTCTATAAATAAAACCCCTTGCGAGACAGGGTATGCGGCCACCGCCCGACAGGTCCGATTTGCCCTATTTATAGAAATATTGTCTACCCTCTCAGAGCGGAAGAGAAAAAAAACAGATCAAAAATGCATGCTTCGAGACGTCTAGACAGTTAATAATGGCTGCTGGGGTCAAAGACAGAAACAGAAGCAATCAGTCCTCTCACCAGAGATTTACTTAGGTTTTGCTGCTAGCGCATACTTTTTTACGTTATCCAACCCGGTGGATCGGCCACAAAGACAGGACTGATCTAATAACCTGTAGACTGGCTTAGCACAAGGTGGACACTGGGATGACTGGCCAAGAGAAGAAAGAAACTGGGTGCTTTAGCCTCCTTCGCCATCGAAAAAACTCGCAACCGCTATCTGCAATACGTAAGGAAACCAGTAGCTGACTCTCTTAACTGGAAGAAAAGACAATCTCTGGATCTCCGCACTGCCTACTCGAGACGAGCAATTTGGTACGACAGACTTCCAGTAAAATGGTTTCATACGCCGGCTCGACCTCCGTGGAAATTTATTAATGCAATGACCATCGACTTTCGATGGACGTAATGACGATATTTAAAGAGGTGTGAAGACATGATCGAATCCAGCAGAACTTTGAACACTTTGCTGTGGAACGCAGTTACAAACAAAAAGAAGTCGGGATGCGTTCACTTATCAACGTGGCATCGTATTCTACAACGCTTGTTGTCTCCGTTAGAACAAGTTTGGAAATTCTCCACGGCTGTCCTCTGTGAACTTGCACCTGACCTATTTGGATTTTGCTCTTGCCCATATGAACTGGGTTTGTCTGTCTGATTGATTCTTGGATTTGACCTTGAGACTGAAAGCCACGCCTCTCGCAAATGGACGCGGAAAGGTGACTTCCAGGAAGTAGTCACGGATCGTGTCTCCTTCTCCGCGGTCACGTCTTTTACTTGGAAGTGCCGATGTACACGAGTGCCGCCCACGCTTGAGAGCTTACTTTTTTATGGAGTCAGATATTAGAATTCGGCCACCTTCTTAGTTGTATAGAAGTATCCACTGTCGAGGTTGGTACTCTGTTTATTCTTGATTATTTGCAAATAGTACTCTACAATACCCAGCTGAGGTTTTCATTTTGACTTGGCCTGCATGTTACTTGAGGATACCAAATTTTCGGGTACAATACTATTCACAGCAGTTTTATCTGGAACAAAGGTTTCCTTCAAAAAAGTGCGCAGGTTCCGAAAGCATTGCAAAATCCGGTGAGATCTATCCTTGGTTGAAACTGAAGAGATGTTATCGGGAATTTACGGCTTTTTTCCACACCAAATTCGCCAGTTCCATAAGGCCTTTTGAAGTTGTCAACAGAGACAAACTCTGGGAACTAGTTGTCGATGCAGGAGAAGATGCGAGTCGCAGGAAGTGCTTAGGAGGAAGTAGATACGATGGCCGGAACGCGAAGTTTATTCCCCCGGCGTCTCAGATCCAATCTCGAGCCGACCATCATAGACAGCGTCAGTTGCAGACTCTTATGATGCGCTCGAGCTGAACACGAGAAGTCAAACGAATAAAGCTCCTGTTGCAGCGACTCCGTCTGCTTCTTCTCTGGGAACTTGCAATAACATATGTATATTCATAAAGTTTTGGGCAAATCACTACTTAACCGCACGATGACATTGTGACATGCGTCAAGAACAGTAAGTTAATCACCACAGACTTTGCGGTAACAAATGAACGTAGTAGTGTTGCGCACGTGCTTGCTCACTCTTAAGTCACCTTGGCGACGGGCTGTTACGTGATTGGCGGCCTGAAGCCGGGCGGGCCGGCGTGGGCAGTCAGAAACAAAAGGCACATGGACCAGGACTCATAACCTTTACTCAGCGGGTGACTTCATATTGAAGGCCACATCGCAGGTCGGCATCAAACGCAGCCTGGATTATGCTGCTTCTCGATACAACCTTCGGTGTTCTGCGTATATGTTACGCCGAGGTCAGTTCAACTACGCCAGGTGTGTTTTTGTGGGCGTCTGCCAAAAGGCCTCTTCTATGAATGGAGGCGAATATGGGGATCTTAGGTGCTCTTTGTCAAGAGGAAAAGGTCATAATTATCGGAATAGGCTTTCTATTCGCCTGAGCTATCGGAACCATACGCGTTCACTAGTTTCAGAAAATATGAAACAATAATAACGCATGAGCAGTTTTGCCTTCTGGCAACGTGAGTTGAAGAGGGAGTGTTGAGGTTATATCCCGCTCTCGGCTGACAATTAGGCCGTGGCCTCGAGGCGTGATGACCGTTTGCTGCCTTCTCTGGAAACTAGGCCGTGCCATCTAATCGTTTTTTGCTGCTGATTTGGGTAGAAAATCGCATAAGTCCCCTGATTGTCAATCTAGTCAGCAAGGACTGTGTAGGTCTGTAAAACTTCCGTTTGGGTAATTTCTTGATGCTGACGCCGCTATGGGCACACGCAGAGTGAGGCAGACAAAGAACGGCGACACCCGACAGATCGACCGACGATGTCCACCATGTGCTCCTCGGTAGGATGGTAGCAGGGACGAGGACTTGCATGCGAGTTAGTTTAAAGTGATGGTGGACTTTGGCAGCATCTTATCCTCTCTCTCTCTCTCTCTCTCTCTCTCTCTCTCCACCTTCTCTATTTGGGCCTGGTGTCAAGACATAGTTAAAAAGACCGGAGGTGGGAGAGAGCTCAGGTTGCTGGCACGGTAAAAACCCGCACCTAGGCTTACCACCACACCCCTTCGTTCGCAACGTACATTGACCAGGATTCTACATAACACGAGAAGAGAGGAAATGGCTCGGATCCCACTATGTTGGAAGGCCATAGAGGCTACATTCAGAAGGAGTCATTACAGCCTGGCACTCAGTCTACCTGTCGGCCATTCAACACAAAAACACACTGGGCTGATTGCGAGATCTGGGTTATCCCGCCAGTCGGTTACCTCCCAAGCCACAGCTTTTTGCGCGCGTGATAAATTCAAGCGCGTCAGATTGTTTATAGTGAGGAACATATATATACATATATGTGCCTACAACTCTGAGCTAGCAGGAGCAAACACCTTACCACTACTCTGATAATGGAAACGAGGAAGTTTCCGAAACGTCAGCACGAATACAGTGTGGTCCATGGCATCGCCTCTTTTTCCTCTTCGTCTTCTTTTGGGGATGGTGAACGGGATATTTGTATACATATATTTGAAGGCAAATACGTTCTTTGGGAAAAGATGAAAACTTTATTGAGTTAATTTTCGAGGTCGGTTCGACTTGTAATCTCTCAAACTGACTTACGAACATGAGAGTATCCAATCTCCTGTGCGTCCACTTTTATAAGTGCCCATTGCCACAGATAGGATGGCGTCCGATAAACCAACCTCAATACTTCACTTTTCCCTACGCAATGACCGGCTGTCATCAGATGTGTTGGCAGCCTTCATTTTGCTTTCCTAAGTCAGATTAACAGATTCTCTTGCAATTTCCCTGACAAACGTCGATATCTTACAGCAACTCCCTAGTTCCACAGAAGCAGTTTCAGGAAGGTAGTCTCCCAGACATCTTAACTGTCCTCTTGGTGGTCTAAGTACACTGTGCATTAGCTTTGCTTCTACGCAGTTAGGCGAAAAAAAACCATTTAATAAACATTGCTCCAGCAAGAAGCCAAGTCAGATGTAGGCCTTTGAGGTATCTTTTCTCGAAACGGTTTTTTATCCCTTAACAGTTCTATAGTCATTTTTTTAAATCAGACGCCTTCTCAACTGTTTAGTTCCCATGTATTGCTACGACTCTGCGACATCTGTGTGCATCTTGTCATCCAAATGCCTCTACATGTGGCTGAGTCCCTGTCTCCCACTATTGGCGTTACTCAAGGGAATGAGAAAAACCCTGCCAATAGGAAAGTTAGAACGATGACCCTCAACAGGTCTATCTTTTGGCAGACGTCAGCAGTCGCGCGGGTGACGTGTTCGCGTTAGATTTGGCGCGTGCTGTCGCACTCTCCGAAGTAGCTGCGTCAAGGTGCGATTTCGCGACAGAGGCAACAGCAATTAGCTTGAGTAAACTACGGCTTTGTGCACCCAACTTGAGTAAACTCTGCGGAGGCCCAGACTCTAGACCACCTACTAGGATAGCAGCAGGTTTCTCATACAACTCTGCTGTTATCGTGAGACTCAGTTAGTCTACCGACGTTGCCCTGCAATTTTCGTGTACTAATCCTACCGGCAAACTGACTGCACAAACAGGTCTAACCAATCGAATCATTTTAGTGTCCTGACAAGAGTTTATTGACAACAACTGCAAGCCCAAACGGGACTGGGATATCGATCTTAATTTCAACAAAGATAAACATGAGTGCATTGGAAGAATTTTAAGTCGACAAGCGAACGTTCTCGATTATTTATCCTTCGCCTACAAAGACGTATATTAATATTTCGGCCTGATCGTGAATTATCGTAAACGTACGTCTGTCGGCTGTGACTTTTTTGAGGTAGCTGAAAGTAAAGTCAAGTTGGCAAACGCATGTTTTCGGTAGTTCATCATCAGACCCATGCAGGTACGTAGAAGATGAAAATGTGAAAAGCAGGCAGGGTTTACAAGTGTCTCATGGGTTATGAACACTCATTGTGCCCATGCCATCCCCCCATGACGCGGTCGGCGCGCCATGGTTATCAGAGCAAAGGAGGTGACATAGGCTGAGTGATGTTTGTAAGTTGGGTACGTGGAGCACACATCACTGCCATCAGGGAGGTGCTGCGGTGCGCAATTACCATCTGGGATCGGCGGTGGCCACGGAGGCAGAGCGCCCGTTTCTGAAAACACAGCATTAATTTTGATAGCCGTATAGTCACTGCCTCGTCGGTAGCTAGCTCCCGTTGGCGAAGCCCGTTGAAGAAGTCCGCTGGTGTCTGGTAGACAACCTGAGAGGTGTTTTGGCATCGGCTCAGCGGGTCGTGCCGGCCATATGCGCGAGAATGGAAGTGGGAATCGATCAGTTTTCACCTCTGTCTAACTGGGCCGGTATGTATTCACATACCCTCTTTTCCAGGACGCCTGTTATGCGGCCAATGTATCCTACTCCAGAGGGGCGAGTGAATGAGTAAATACGCATCGACTTACTTACTTATAGGCAGAACAACATTATCGACAAAGACAATGGGGACTGGAATGAGCACTTCTGGCTTATCAACCGTCATCACGGGATGAGCGAGTTCAGTAAAAACGATCGGTGAGCGTCCCATACCATTGTATATTCACAATCGCAACCGACAGGACAACGAGTCTGTGGTCCAGTGGTTAGAGACGTTGGGCTTCTAACCAACAGATCGTGGGGTCGGGCTCCAGGTGTTCCACACTTCGGAGTTGGGTATGACTGGCTGACGACGGCCAGTAAACCCGAAATAGCCATTCCAGCCTCCCTTGTCTTTGTCGATAATAAAATTCTGCCTACATAATGCGCCGCTGTGCTGCTGCCGGTTTGGCTCGATAAAGAGCCCTAAGGCACAACAGAATGAGTGAGCCACGTAAAAACGATCGATGATTTACTTATGTTGAAAAGAGTCAAAGCGCGTGGAAGGCATAGAAACCAATAATAGGCATGTCAACATCCCTTTGACGTTTAATATGATTTGCACTTCGTGTGTTATCACCGTACGGGCTCGGTCACAAAACCGGAAACATAGTTTTTTTGGCGTGATTCATCTCACCCATTATGTCTAGACATTTGTTAAAGTTTAAATTTAACGGGAAATGCATAAAACTGACATAGCAATCACTTCCGAAATCAAATCGGCAAACGCATTCATCTAGAAGCTGGAATAAACATAGTTACCGAGAGTTTTATTTCGTCTGCCAGAGAGAGTATAACTAACCGGCTCTGCGCAAAGTGCTAACGGTTTCTGTTTTATTTAATTAAGTTTATGGCAGATTCCCAAAAGCGGAACCCATGAGTAGCATCTAAATGCGGCTTGTTAAAAGGCTGGAAAAGCACTTCAACATCGCATGTTCCCGCCTATTTGTGGGACTTCGCTGACGGAGTTTAAGACTGGCACAAGTTGGTCAGTAAACTGTGGTGATGAAACGCTACTATTTCAGCACTTCTGCAAGATCATCTTTTTAATTTTCTTGCCATTGACCTGCAATCCTTCATCTCTCTTTTGATGTGCTATGCGACGCTGGAAATGAAGTTGGGTTGTCTTGGGACAAACTCTTTGAGGGCATGCGCGTAAAGAGCCTCACCCGTAGTCTGTTTGTCATTGTAATAATTCATCGATCAATTGTCAATTAATCAACAAATGCATACCTAAATCAATCCTATAGTCGGGAAGACTAGTTATCGGGTTGTGCCTAAAGAAACATCGGTTTGGTAAAGCCCAAATTTTGTGTAATTTACCAAGTATGTATTGCTACTAAAATGTTTTACACGCGACTTCCTTGTGTTAAATAGGCATTTTAACGGTTTTTGTACGTTTTGCCGTCGATAATGTCCATAACACAAATTGCATCTGTCAGATTATGCGTTGCAGGGGGTTAGTTAGGTTAACAGCGCATCAGCAACCAACCCCTATATCGCTCCAGTTTTCATGCACATTAATTAATGTACGCAGAAACGAAAGTTTGTTTGAAAAATCCCCACTCGGTCGTTCAATTACTGAATATCAAGTTTTTGATCTTGCACATTGGTTTATAACTTTTCAAAGAAGGAGGGGACCATCACCATTTATACCATTTATCCACAACTGCAAAGATTAGACCAGGTCCTGATTCAGTTTCATTTGGTACGCGTCAATGGATAGTGTGTTTTTTGGTGGCAGGATAATTGGGAAAGGCAATCGGCAAGACAGATATGACGCAAGATCGGGAATGTTAATTGTAAAGTTTGCCTTCCTCGCAGTTGGCATATAGATGTCCATTTAATCAGGTCACTTAAGCGCACTAAGGGAAAAAGATTTCAAGCTATTGGTGGAATTTGAAATCAGATCTGCCGAAATTATTTATATATAATTTGACATGCCCATATTAGGAATGAGTTAAAATGCATTTTTAAGAACATTAGCGATAGGAAATATTAAGAAAAACTGTCCAGCTAATTAAAGCGCGGCAGTTTTCGGAAATTTTATCCTTATCATAGAAAAACGCGTCACAACAATGCCTATCCGAATTTAGTTCTTTCTAACCGGCAGTATTCACCTGCTGATTGGAGAATCAGTCGCCATATCCGTCTGAAAATCTTTTAGTTTTTTATCCACATCACTGCTGCATCGCTGGAGTAGCCCACACCTGAGTATCAAATTTGCTGCCAGTAACACTATTAGGAAAACAGCTGTGGGTAGGGCGAAAACTTATCTGCTCACTTTGCCCAACGGTCAGCCCGCTACAAAATCCTTACTTGTTAGTCCCCCACCCCTCCCCCAGATGAGTTTGCCTCAACGATGACTAATCGCATTCCTTCAAACTCATTCTCCACTACCAGCTGAATGTCCACTTGTACTTCAGACTTTTCTCCGCAGCATAGGCTAGTGTTACTTATTTAAAACAAACTTGAGGCTCCCTTTTGCTTCACATTACCTTGGTCAGGAAAAACCGGTTAAGTCCTTTTTGGCTCACCGCATAAATGTGTACGCCTTCCCGGATTTTGTTCTGTAAAGTTGACATCTGCCATACCCAACAAAGTCTGCCATTCCTGCGTATTTTTTAATATAGCAGGTTTTTTCATTGATTCGCCAGTTTTCAGACTAAAAGTGAGACAAGTGAGCTTGTCTTATTGAATTTGTATTATAAAGATGTCGTACAGAGCACGCAAAATATTACAAAAGATGTGAACTGGGCTGTACAATTCATAACTAACTGCTGCATGCCTGTAAATACGAGATAAAATGTACATTATCGCATAAATCTCGAAAAGTCACATTCGAACGATACAGTAATTTTGGCAACAGTAACGAAAGACCTATTTGTAGGTCTTATATCAACAGAAAGACATAACCTTCCGGTAACCAGTTCTAATCCGATTCGAAAGTAGTAGAGGGAGCAACTTTTTCGAAAACAAATATAAAACGTTAGTTTCCGCTGCACCTATTCTAGCACGTTTGATATATATAGTGGAAGCCTCATGAATAGTAAAACAATTTACACCGTTTATGGCTTCAAGTAATTGGTTAAAAGTTTGTTGTGCTAAAACTGGCATGTTGCTTGTATGAATAATTTTGCACTCTAGTTTACTGCTAATGTATACCAGGGACCCACTTAAGTGTTTTCATGTTTGAGCCTACACTAACAGTTTTGAGTACGTACATGTACCATAATTCCAGCGCAGCCACCTATTGCCAACATTTTGAGCCTATTTAGAAGATCAAACGCTGGTATTGTAAGCAACTTTCAAATCTCAGAACATAAGTCTCCACAACGTAAGTCAGAGGGACTTCAAAACGCAGTGGAGAATGACAGCTCTAGTTGGGCCGTGCTGTGAATTAAAGTAACGTAAATGCATTTAAACAGTAGTTGTGTTTAGGGTTTTCAGGGTTTATGATCAGGTGGAAAGATGAGGAACGCTTTTCCTTTACTGTTCTCCCCAAATACCCCTCAAGTACAGTGCCTTGCCTATCTCACAGTATGTAAATCGTTCATCTTAATTTGGCTTTCGACTCGGTTCGTGTGGCATGAACACAGCGGACCAAGCCAGGTACGTGCGTGACCGATCTGATGAAATGTTGGCCGAAATTCTGAAATGCGTTTTCTATTAGGAAGGATTACTTAGATGGGGTTGTAATGTTGCTTATTAAGCGACGTAATCTCATAGTATTTCGGACTTGACAGGATTTTGCCTTTTGAATTCACTTTCTTTCAACCTCCTAGAGAAGCCACACTTGGTAAAAGATGACTTCTTAAGTAACATGTATTTCTCGCATTGATTTTCGATTATTTCATAAATTCAAATACTTTTTGTGGAAAACGTGCGCAAACATATGTTTTCTTTTACTTGGTAAGTAGAAGATAACCTTGTTTTTACATTTTATACCCGAGAAAAGCGTATATTTCGGTTCTGAAAACATTTTCCAATATCCCAATAATTTTGGGCCAGATCAGCTATTGCATTGTCATTTAGCCATTCCGGTCTACAAGGTGCGTGCTTTCCGTACGAGAAAAATAATATATTCCTCTAAACCCTGCCCGCGTTTCACATTTTCATCTTCTACGTACCTGAATGGGTCTGAGTTAGTAAAATTTTGCGATGGATGTGGATTACTTTGTACGTTTCACGAGGAGCATTGGTGAACGGAGATGTGCGATGGCGTATGTATGGACATCATACGGTCTTAAGAATCTCACAATTATGAACTTCTTGAAAGCCTAAATACTCGCAGTATTCGGGTATAAAATGTAAAGACAATGTCATTTTTTACCAAAAATTAAAAGAGAACATATTTTTGTGCATGATTTCTATAGAAATGGAAATGAATGTGAAAAACACATGCTAATCTAGTAGTATTTTTTTTACCGAGAATGGCTTCAATGGGAGGCTCAAAAGGATTGCATTCAAAAGCCGACATCCTGGCGAGCCCGAAATACTATGGGATTACGTGGCGTGATAAACAACATTAGAAACCCGCCTAAGTAATCATTCCTAATCGAAAACGCATTTCAGGATTTCGGTCAACATTTCACCAGATCGTTCACGCACTGCATAACGCAGCACATACATGGGCCATTCTGTCAGCTGAGATTGTCGGCACACATCCCAGTCATCTCAGCGACCACTGCCGCCTGAACCAGCAGTTCGATGTTCTGTACAGAGTATACCCCCACATACTAGTGTCCTTCGTCTCCTTCTACAAATCACGCGCCTTGACTTGATTATAGTGGAACTAATCGTGTGGAAATGTCCGACCCTCTCGAACGACCATAGTGGAAGCAGAAACGGTGACTTGCTCAGGAGTTTATAGTGCCAGCAGACTTGCGTTTCATCTACCACACTCTCTCCTCCTCCCCCGCCTGAGCCCAGTGTCAAGAAAACCGGAGACGAGGGAGGCCGCAGGTGGATGGCTCGGACGGATCCTCATCTTGGCGCTCCACTCCGCACCCCCTGGTCCACACAACAAATGACCAGGATTTTGGCCACAAAACAACGGGTTGATTGCAGTGCTCCCAGTTGTGCGACGACTGCCGACAACAGGGTCTGCCAGCGCACCACATAAATGTTGACATTTGCTATTGCACACAGATAACACCTGCGAGAATCCGATGTGGTCCCGTGTTGGTCCAGCGCACATAACACGTGGCGCGTTTGGTGGACAAACACACGCACACACACACGCCTGATCCGCGCACGATGGGCCAGGTTCACACAGAGCAGAGGGAACCTCTCGTAACCCATCTGAATGGGTCTGCCATACTGAGAGGGAAACGCAGAGCACCACTGTCAGTGCTTGAGACAATTTCTCCGCTTACGTGCACAGCAATGACCAGTCAATTGGCCGCTTTTCTGGTTACGACTTTTAAAGCACAGTAGCTCGACCGTCGGTCTAGACTATGTCCACTGTGTGATCCATAGCGGGGTGAAAGAAGAGGCTATGACTTGCGCGTTAATTAGTTTACACTGATAGTCGATCTGCGCAGCATCTGCCATACTCTCTCCTCCTCCCCCACTTAGGCCCGGTGTTATGACCAGATCAAGAAGACCGGAGACGGGGGAGGTCGCAGGTAGCTGGCACGGCGTAAACCCTCATCTAGGCGTACAACCACATTCCCCTGGTGCACAACAAACACTTGAGTGGAATTTTATACCACAATAAATGCGGAAGGGTTGGCAGCGTGAACCGGCGGCTGAGCCTGCCGCCACAGTCCAATTTTGACATTTGTTCTGGGTGCGCATTCCCGATAACGCCTGTCGGACTCCGATCTAGCCCCCCCCCTCCCCCCTGTTAGTCCAGCGCATCTAAGGTGGAGAATACGCCATGGTGCAATGAGACGGTCTCCCCAGATTCAACCCCACTTCGTGTTCTCTCTCCCATGCACCATTTGACTGTTCGGGCCGCTTGGTCACTTGACGCCGGGATGCAGCTGCCTAAATCATTGTGGACACAGTAAATGTCAGCCGACTCAGTGCTGCTAGGTTTTTTGACCAAAATCGCATACATGCATGATGCTGCGGGCTGAGAAGCAGCTACACTTTCGGGCAGTTAATGAAAATTTTGTAACGTGGTCCATAGTAAGAAAGCCGTTCGAGCACAGATCCATAGTAATTATCCCGATCGATTGATCCTCTGAACACCCGACGAGAATCAACAGGGTTTGGAAAATACAGGACTGATTGCATGAATTTGATTATAGTAGGAGGTATGAAACTTCATTTTTTCAAAAACACGGGTGTACAAGGGGTGGGGGGAGGAAGGAACATCATGAAGTGGGCGCAACCGCACAGTAAACATAACTGTACTTCCTCAGCCCCAGCACCTTCCGATAGTCAAATGTGTGCTCTTCAGTGCAATTCGATTGAACGTTTTGCGGTCGAATCTTATTTTGTGCTATACCTTTAGTAGACAAGCCTAAGCCTAACCCCTAGCTCCTAACCTTAGCACCTAACCTCAAGCCCTAAGTCTAGCCCCGACCCCTTACAGGTACGGCTACGAAATAAGAACTTGCCCGTTTGGGTATCTAGGATTTTGTCTGCACCAGTGAGCAACAATATGACGCCTAGCACGAAAGTTATTAATGAATTTATAACTCATTTGTAACTTGGGTTTTCCTTCATAGGTAGTTTTCGACTTAGAGGTTTATAGTAGCATACCTGAGTAAACTGCTCAACAAAGCTAAATTCAGAGCGTGATAAAGAGAAATTCTGCTAAACGATGCGACTTTCTTGTTTAACTTCGAAAATATAACCCAAAACCACTAATTGTAGAATCACCAACTTTGACATAACTTTGAAAAACCCCACGACCACAATGAGATTCGAACCCACGACAGCAAGGTGAAGGCTTGATTACGGCTAAAACTATAACCACCGGACCTACGAGGTTCCACCGGGAGCCCCATTTTCGTAGTCAAGGTTTTTCCTTGTCGTCGTCGGTTCGATTCCCACAGAGGTCGCCGAGTTTTTCACAGCTTATTTAAAATAAAGTGTCCAAAGTCTGCCATAGAGTCATTTAGTTATATGAGCATGGTAGTTATCTGGTGGATGCCAGATGGATTGCTTAGAAAATCCTGCTTGAGTAGTCAGCTTACTTTCTCATATTTTGTGGATTCCAGATGTTGTAGTAGGCTGGGCGGGTAACTTGATCCAAATGTGTTTAAACTCACGGCTTCCGGTGGGCCTCGTAGCTGAGGTGACCTAATCGCTTTCTGTAGACAAGCCTTCCTCTTGCTATGTTGCGATGGAATCGTACTGAGGTCGCGGAGTTTTTCACACTTTGGTCAGAATGAATGCCTCATTCTTCCAGCATGGCCGTCGACGCAGTTTAAATGACTTCAGTTAGTGAACCGGAAGCCCGAAAACCGAGGAAACGTCTTTCCAAATGCTTATCTGCCTTGTTTACTTAAATTCAAGTGCAAGTTTCAATAATGATTCTCGGCCTTGGTCACTGTCAATCGTGTGCCGACAAGACGAAGTCCAACCGTACCTCTGGTTTACTAACAAACGTTCGGTAGCAAGGGTATCTATCTAAATTAGTGCATCGCACTTCGCCCACGAACAATAACACCCACAATTACGCCGACCTTGACACATCAGGACGTTTCTGTGGAAGAATGTCTGCACACTGTGATACAAAGCCTAGCAGACTCAGTGCAATACAGATGATGTTATGGAAAGTGGGCTGGTCATCTACGAACAAAATCCCGACGCGCAAAACTATACAGGAACATTAAACGGCTAGACGAAAACAGGGCATAGTTAGGTGTCCCTGGACTTTACTGGCTTCCAGGTGTTATCTACCTTATGCAAACTTCCCAAAACACAAGTAGGTAACGTATACACTTAGAGCCACGTAGACGTATGTTCACCATATGGTGATGAGGCCGCGCCTACGTGGGCTTCGATGCGGACGAGTTTATTCCTACATGGGATTTTAGATGTGAGCCATGAACGATAGACTGCCCAAGTACGCAATAATAATGCGGCTCAAGTATCCGGGCTGCTTAGCGGAGATAGAGTTTGTATTTACTGCTGTATATTATTAGCTCGAAATACTGTCAAATTCTGCTTAGGTTACAAGTGGCCTCGCTAAACTGGCAATGTTTTCTAAGTAGCAGGTTAGCAGACGACATGAAATTCGTCAGAAGAACTTTCCGCTCGCTCGTACGTAGGAATTCGGTCAATTTACCACACTCTATGCAAATTAACTAGACGTAGCATGTCTTGAGAAGTTAAAGTGGCCAATATGACGCTGCGGATGGTGTCTAAAATGGAGATAATCAACTTATTTTTGTCTACAGCAGGAGCATGCATAAATTCGCATAAATATCCGTATTAGGCAAGAGAAAAATGACTAGTTCTTTATTGACGGAAGGACATTATGGGCAAAGGTAAGGGATGCTGCGTCGGTCATTTTTATCTTATTAGCACTCGTTAGCTAGCCACACTCCCGGCTTCCAACACCTGAGCCTCGACCCAGCGTTCCTCGGTCATCGAGTGTTAGTAAGTTCCACAATGGATCGGGAATATCGAACAGGTTGTCGGTCTGTTCACCAGGCCGTTCACCAAGTGCGTTTACCAAGCAGTTACACATAAAACGAATACAGTTGGGAGCCTGAATGTACAAGGCTACAATTTGTTGGAGTCCAAAGTCATTGAATGAGCAAGTAGTTGAGCAATGAACTCGCAAATAAAACAGTATCATAAAATAAACTCGAGGCGTATGCGTAGGTCAATATCTCCGTTAACAACCGCCTCCCGTTTCGCGTATACATACTACTGACTAGATAAGTCAGAATAACCAGTTGTGCATCAGACAAAAGAATATAATCCACTTTAACACATTCCATATGACACTTTTTTTACAAAAGGAACGACCACGGAGCAAAGGACGTCACTAGACGCCTTGCTGGTAAGTACTGTGTACTCAAGGACTGACTAACAACACCGTACGCCCTCATTCACTTGCGCGTGGTAAAGCTGCAATCGTCCCTGATTTAACCGGACTCGGCGATATCGCGGACTTCAAATGTTTACGCGTGATGATCAACGTCACCTGACCCGAAGACCTCGACCGGACGACATTTCGACCGTCACGACTAACGAGGTCCGCTACCACACCACGTGACTTACGCGTGAACTTGCTTATCGTGAGGCAGGCATACGCTACACTAACTTCTCGCCCTCCTCCCATGCCCACTGAATGCTACTGAGGACCAGTGGCTGGCACGCGACCTGTTCCCTAACTCAGCACGCATACAGCCTCGTCCGAGGGCTGTCTCGGATCACACGCATGTGAAAATGGCGTAACAGTATGTGGCTCAGTTCAGAGTATGAGTGACTTACCACGCCAGTGGATAATCTAGTAAATGATGCCCCATCAGGCGTCACGATAGGCCACGAGAATGACTTCCCCGTAATCGGCTTTAATTGCTTCCCTCTACCATACCCCAGTGGCGTGCCCGAATCCAACCGAGCGAAAAGTAAAGTGAATGAATTGACTGCAATAATTTCTGCTTCGTCAAACTCAAATGTTTGGTTAGACCTGACGAATGAGCCCCGACTTGGCAGCTGGAGTCTTTCCTCCTCACTGCCGCTGCGTGCTCCGCCACCCGTATCGGAAGTAGTCTTCCGGTTTCGCCGAAATAGTTGCTTTGCTCACAACTTCATGAGACCCGGTAAACGACTCCAGATGTTTGTTGCCGTGGCAACGGGGCTTTCACACTACGGTCTGGCGCCTTATGGTTGTCTCCAGTCTGTGTCACTCCAATTCCGTGGGGTGTGAGAAGGCGGTCGACGGACTCTCAGGCATTTTCCACGCACGGGAGGGTTCACAAAGATTTGGGGCCGGTCGAACGCGGATGGCCGAGCAGGTAATAGCAGAGAGGACGAAAGACGCAAGCTCTCAGGCCGCGGCTCATTCGATGGGACCCAGCCATACATTCAAGTTTGACGAAGCAGAGATTCATGCTAGAGGTGACAACCGCGCTAGCTGTGAACTACTCAGCAATGCTTTTCTGGTCCTCCGTCAATCAACAAGCGCAACGACCTCCCCGCTCCATATACGGCACAGAGACTTTGTCTAGGCAAGGTAGTTAGCCGCGTTGAGAGCGTGCGGATGGTCACCGTTCCTGGTGTCAATGTCAAATTGCGCGAGTCCGCACTGATGACGGATTCCGACAGTCAGCAACTCGACTGCGTGCGATGGGCGTGGGGACCGATAATCACACAAGCGCATAGCAACCGCATGCCTCAACACCTTGCCAGTCGAGCCGTGATGTACTTTGGGTTGTCAACTGTGATAGGCATGTACCGACCTAGCAACCGCATCCTATAAGTACTGCAACACCTGCACAACTTACCACACTTACTTGTCTCTGATGATAGATCCCAGTGAGAACCCGAAACGTCAAACTAATAAAGCTCTTGATCCAGCGATCGTGTCTTCTCCTTCGCGACTACTTCCTGGAACTCGCCTCTACTAGTTAATCAATGCTATTCCGTCAGAATGCAGGAACGCAAGAATTATGTTTGCTTCGCCATTTTTCCAGAGGGGTATTTTTGCATCCGCCGATATCAACAGCTGGTAGACAGCTTCGTTAACCAGCACATTAAGGGCAATTAATCTAGTCTCCTTCCCGTCTAAGTGTTATCAACGCTACCTATGATAGGATTGCATAGACAACCACGCGGCCGCCTCATTACCTCTTGTCGCAAAGTTGATATGATGGGGGTATCACACGAATCGACCCTGCCAATAGAAACAAGTTTCACCAAGGACCATAATTTTCATCATGTTGTGAACCAGTTCCCGATAGGCTAGGCCGGCTCTTCGCTCCGACCGGTTGCTTAATGAAGTACCTTAAAGGTACATAGAGTCCTGGTTAATATGCGTTGTGGACCAGGCGGCAGTGGTGGTATGCCTAGGTGCGGGCTCATTCGCCGTGCCATCCGCCTGCGCCCTCTCTCACCTCCGGTCTTCTTGACGTCTCTACACCGAGCCCGGGTGAGGGAGGAGTGCGGTAGGTGCTGTGCAAGTTCACCATCACCATAAAATAATCCACGTACAAGTCATTGTGCCTGTCCTCAGAATGCTATGAAGCACACGGTGGGCGTCGTCAGTCACGACGGTCAAACTGTCGGGCGGCACGCTTTGGAGACACACTGGACGCCCTCGTCCCTCCACTCCGCCGTCCGAACCAGATACTCCAGTGTGACATTATGGATGGCATCTGAGTCACAGTTGACGAGGTGGAGCAGGCGCCACGCTCGTAGAACGATCTGTCTCCCTTAAAATGTCCGTCCCACAAGTGGACACCTCATACGGCCCAGAGAGCTTAGTTCATTTCCATCAATGACTGAAGACCCAAGAAACACCTAGGTGTCCTCTCAGACGTTATCGACCCTCCTTTCAAACTGACCGGCTCTCGGCAGCCTTCAATTCGACAGCACAACTGGACTCGTAGTGCAACGATAACTCCCAAACTACCTCAGCCGTCTTACCCAGGTAATCAAGGTATCGCAGCGAGTGCGGACCATTTGGATACTTCACTCCGGGGATGGTCATAAGACAAGGGTGATTAGACATCCCCATTCTTTGCATGTGCTGCACGCAAAACCGTACAGGAGGGCAGACCGAACGGATACCATGTACACGATTGTTGCGATAGAGTTATCGCAACAGGCCCGTGCACAATTCCCAAAGCTTCCGAAAGCCCTGTTATTGGCATAAACAGTCGCATTCTGTCTAACAGCAACTTCGCTGTGAGGTTGGAACGATTGCTCAGTCACCTCAAGTAGGGGCGAGTGTCAAAACTAGACTGCTCAATTTCTGCTGATACCGTCCTCTCTAGGCGTCCGGTTTTTGTGCAATCTCAGCGTTACGTCGATGATCTACCACCAGGAAGGAAGGGAATATGAAGCTGCATGGGCTAGAGTAAACTCTGCTGCAGAAGCAGGGACCGAGAGATTGGTCATCTAAATTTGGAAGGCGCTCGACTGCGCATGTTAACGCGCCACTTTGGTCCTACCGGTAGGAGGTCGCGGACGGTCACTCATTGCGGGGAGGGGGTACCACTGAATTGGCTAGCCATTTAGCAGAATTTTCAAGAATGTCCGTGGCAATGCGAACTCCCAAGCCCACGCCGACTACTGTCTACAGACGTGCAGACGAAAGTTACAGTCGTCGATCCCTGTGTAGATTATCACCACCTACTCTTGCGAATGAATCGTGTCGGAGCACCATTCACGTCACCGAACCATTGTCAAAATCAGGGTCTCGTTAGAGGAATTCCTAAGTCAGTATGCAGCCCTTTTGTAGCTAGTCGGAGGGTCGCATCCTCATAGTCAGTCCAGAAATCAATGCCATATGGCGACAACTTGATCACGTCAGTCGACTTCAAGTGTCGTCTGTAACCAAGCCCACATTGTCGATGGTTTAATTGGAGGAGTGACCAAGTTATCACCGCTTAACTGTTAATCTGAAGGACCGTTGGCCCCTGTGCACAGTACACGAGAGTTCGCAAGTACGTCCAAGTGCCGCCGTCTCAATCAATGGCAAGTTAAATGTCCGCGGCGGTAATGTGAAAAGTGTAGTAGCGTTTGTACGACCCGTTCCACCGACGAGCCGAATATATCGTAGGCTCGCAGCCACATGTGCCTAAAATCTGGCCAATAGCATTTACGAGCAGGGAAGGACTCTTCCGCGCGCGCGAGGACGGGAGGGGCTGAAATAACCAATGGATTCATTTGCGATCATCTGGCGGCAAAAAAGTAGGCGAGTAAACACTCCTCCCATGATGCGATCTTCATACTATTGGAAATTCAGCGATCTCACCAAACCCAAGGAGAAGGATGGTCGAAAAAGCGCGCAAATCTCACATCAATAGCTACTATAAAAGCGTCAAAAGTATGCAACAGAGTTCAGGAATCGAAGGATGGAGCATGTGCCGGCTTATGTACAGAATAACTGGCATTACGAAAGAGGCGCGCTTAACCTAACAACGAATAGCTGTGCCGATAGCCATAAACATTCCGAAGGTGCCTCCGCCCTGAATCATAGATTTTCCGACTGTTTGGACGAGCTCCCGGCCGCGAAGTCCAAACCTAAAACGAGGAAGACATAACAGGTGCGGCAGATGCAAGGGAAGGAACCAAATTTTGCAAAAAGCGCATAGCAACAGCAAACTCTCAGGACACAATCGGATTTGCTTCACAGAAAAGAAGATAGAACACAAGCGTAAGGCGGTAGTGATAGTAAAGAAAAACGACAAAGAGGTCGAATTCTACGTACAATGGCAATAAACACCGTTAGGAGCGACTAGAACGAACTGGGTCACTAAATCGGTGGATTTGGACATAAAGAGTTCAAAAGACAAAGAATAGTCTAGCCAGATCTCCGAAATGAAAACACCTCGCGCGATTAGTTGCTGTGGGCATGCACAGGAACAGATTCGGATATCAAGAGGCCACGATGTTACTGAAGACAGAAAAAACTAAATTGCCGTCGTAGTTAACGCTGATCATGGAATTTTGTAAACAGCCGAAGACGCTGATAGACCCATTTCAATATTCTAATCACCAATAACAGCCGCCTACACGTGGCATTCATCCAGCCACGGTTTTTCTAGAGTTGTTGATGTTGGGCTGTGTCTGATAACGTTGTCTGAGAACGACCCAACATGGGACGATATATCACGATCTGGACCCAACGTTCATAACGGCAGCGTTACTTCATTAAATCTAATCAACGTAGTAGGTTGCGATTTTCAAAACGCACTAGCGGACTATGCCCCTGAGGCAGCGGGTTGTAGGCACCACAAAACAGATCATAACTACTTTTTTGGCGTTGCGATGGTGATGAGCCTCCATGCAGAAATGCAATGTACTGCGTCCAAAATAACCGCGAAGGCCGACAAAAATGGTTTCAAGAGGAGACCCTCCTGGGTGAAGATGGTCGCCTCGGGTAGAACGATCAGGGCTATCTGCCCGGTCACGGTAGATGGTGAAGTCTTGGGTCGCACTCTCCTAAGAACGTGGAGGGGAATGATGAAACCGACTGTCGGATCACCCAAGCAGGTAGGACCCTAGCTCTGCTTTATCTTAGCCTCCGGAATCGACGCGACGTCGGTCCAAATACGAAATAGCGAGTGTATGAGATAGCTGTAAAAACAACTCTTCCACACGCGTACAAGACATGGCCGATGGGTTTATAAGACAGTAATTGCCTGTATGTATAGACCAACGGCGTATGACCCATATTCCCTAGATTTGCTTCGCCGACTGCGCTTCCAGCGAATTACTATGCAGTTGGTTAAAAAATGAACCTACCCGATGTGCCCTCCATACTCGGAAACTGGAACAGTTTGGCCCTCGGTTGTGTCGACGTGGGATTGAAATAGTTAGAGGTATCATCCCGTCCGAACCGGGTTCTAGCTGGAGACAGTGCAGAGGTGGCCAAACAAAGACGTGGGCGAACGCAATGAGAGCTGGCTTCGACTGGATCTCTGGCAAGTGGGTGGTTACGGTTCTGACGACGGGAGACTACGACTGACCAGATCAAATGCAAAGGCCCAATTTACGAAACAGACGAGGGTGGGGTGTGGGCAACAGCATACTTATCTGGCAGTATGACAGCATGGATGGCCCACCCGTCAGTCGATGTCTGGGTGCAAACTCAACGCCGTTACTCTCGCGTAGGGCCCTCCAGAGGATCCAGTCAATAGCATAATTGAACAGTATGGGTGACAAGATACAACCCTGTCGGACTCCAGACCGAATACCGAACGGTTGGGAAAGATTGTTGCGGACCAGGACTCTCGCAGTAGTGGAGCGATAATAAGCCCTGATCATGGCGATTTTTTTGCCGGTACACCATCAACCGCCATTATCCGCCACAGGGACTCACGGTGAACGGAATCGAACGCGGCGGCAAAGTCAATGAAGCAGACGGCCGTCGGTTGTTGGTAGCTATGGCCAAATTCGAGAGTGCGCCTCAGTGTAAACATCTGGTCTTCGCATCCACTTCCAGTACGAAATCCGGCTTGGACGGGCCTCGTCCTTGAGTCACGCACAGCCTGGAATCGCCTGATTACGACAATAGCGAAGATCTTCGCAGCAACATCGATGAGACTCATGCCGCGGTAGTTCTCGCATCTCGTCTTATCTCCCTTCTTGAGGATAGGTACAAGGATGCCTAAGCCCCAGTCATCAGGAACAACCTCATCTCTCCACGCACGTTCAATCACCTCATGGAGCCAGGGGGCCAGAGTGTCGACACAAGACTTGAAGATTTCAGCGGGCATACCGTCTTCTCCGGGTGCCTTATTGTTGCGCAACTTTCGTATGGCATCGGCGACTTCTCCTTCAGGAGGGGGGGGGGGGGTCGCATGGCATTGCATAGGTATGAGAGGGAAAAACTCCGCTGAGGAGGAGAGCAAGGGCGAGGTAGGTTGGGTATCGAAGTTGAGATGGTGCTCAAAGAGCTCACGCCAGCGCCCGACTTCGGCCGAGTTGTTAGCAATAAAGCCGTCATTCACATCGCGAACAGAGTCAGTGTAGCGGGCTTACCGCTAACTTGGCGGATCAGACGGTAGAGCTTTCGGGTGTCACCAACGTTCGAGGCCTGTTCCATGGAGGTCGCTATTTCAGCCCAATATTGCTTTTGGCCATCCCTGGCCGATTTTGCCGTCATCTTCCGAAGTTGGCGGAAGTAGTAATCGTTGCGGGACCTGGCTCGAGCCGTCTGAACAGACAACTGCAGGGTTCTTCCGCTGATCCAGTCACTGCGGCGTCGCTGGGTGTATCCAAGGGTTTTCTCAGCTGCCCGATAGGCTGACGTCTTCAGTGACGACCACTGGTTGCTGATTTCTCCGTCGGCTCGGGTCGTAAAACAGGTCCAAATTTCTCTGCTTAGGGCCTCGGCAGTGCTGGCTTGCCGGATTGTAGCGACATCGAGGCGTCCCGGAGTCACACGAAGACAGGAACCGTTTAAGGACAGCACTGGTGACCTTCGCAGTAATGTCGGTGAGGCTCATGACGCGGCAAATCTCTCACTCTGCCCTACTTCTCTTCTTGAGGGCAGGCACGAAGATGCTCGAGCTACCTCATCTCTCTAAGCTTGCCCCGTCACCTTATGGGGCCAGAACGCCGGAGTGCCCAAACAAGACTCGTAGATTTCAGCGGGAATACCAACCTCTACGGGCGCCTTACTGCTGTCCAAAGTCTGCTCTGCATTGGCAATTTCTCCATCAAAAGGGGGGGTCGCATGACACTCCACAGGCTGGAGAGGGATTATACCCCGCTGCAGTGGAGAGCGAGTGTGTGACGGGTTGCTCATCAAAGTTGAGGAGACGCTCGAAGTGCTCACGCCAGCGACCGACCGTGGCCGAGTTATCAGCAATAAATCCGCCACTCACACCGCAAACAAAGCCGTTAAGCAACGAGGGACTACGAGTAACTTGGCGGACGGTTTGGTAAGCGTGTCATGAACGTTTGAGGCCTGTTCCGCAAAGGTTGCTGTTTTGGCCCAACATTTCTGCTGTTCATCCCTAGCCCACTTTGCTATCATTTCCCGGAGTTGGCGAAAGGAAGCATCGTTACAGGACCAGGCTCGGGCCAGTCTCGGGAGGAGACTGGAGGGTTCTGCCGGTGTTACAGCCACTGTAGCGCCGCTGGGTAAATCTAAGAATTTTCTCAGCTGCCCTACATACTGATTACTTCGGCAATAACCGCTGGCTACTGCCTTCTGCGTAAGCACGAGTCATAAAACAGGACCGGATTTTGTGTTTAAGGCTTCGGCGGTGCTGGGTTGTCGGAGTCTTCGGACATCAAGACGTCTCGCACGTGGCATTTTGGAGCAGATTAGAGTTGAGCTTTCAGGTGTGTGGACGAAATCATGGTCAGACCCATGGTCGTTACTAATTCCGACACCACGCATCGATTTCCAACCGTGCGTCCGGCTGCCGAACTTCGAACCAACAGGAATTTTGTAGATCTGACCGGTCGTATGGTCGTCACCTGAGTAGTGGGTCAGCAGATGCTCGCGGAGATCCTGGAAGCACTTGTAGGTAGCAAACAGTCGGCTCTGAGCGGCAAAACTCAGCATCCTCCACCATTGTCGCATCGAGAGCCCAGCCCAAAACGGTCGATAAGGTGACTGTGTGAAGAGCCGCCCGATCTGGTCCGGCCATTCCAGTCCAGGGTAACAATCAAGAGATCAGGGTGAGGGAGTCTTTCAACTAGCTCCTGCAGATGAGGCTTCATCCCCGTAGTCGTGGAGTGCTGTTTATGGTGGTGAAATTTGTCGAATGATGAGGTGCTAGTCCTTCATCGTAAGCAGGAAATTTTGTGCGTTTGAGGTGGAAAATTGGCTTAATCAAGCTCAGGAGATTTAGGACATACGAGCAGTTTTATGGTTTTATACAGGTTTTAGACTAAGTATAGGGCTGCACCGAAAGCCAGTGACTAAACAGCCATATTTTTACAAGAAAGTAAATCTGTCCTAGAATTGGCCGCGGGACACATATATTTGAGGTCATCATTGAGGCAAGATTGTGATAGTGCCAAGACAGAGTGTGGAGAGAGGGGATAAGCACTGCAATCCTGAGGGAAGGTAAAGTAAGCCTGGGAAGACTAACTACTCATGTTAGTGGCTCTCGAAGGAGCTTCTCGTCTGAAATACGTAATCAGCCAACGCTGTAAAATAAGGAAAAGGAAACAGTCCTTGCTCAAAGAGTTTTTCGCATACTGACCGCTGAGAAGAACGGATAATATGGGTATTTAGAACGGAGGCACAAATGAGCTTGGCCCGAAGAGATTTCCGAGCAGTTTAGAGGCGCTGCAAAATGAATTCCAATAGGATCAAATCTTTGTTCAGATAACTCATCGCCGTTCTAAGAAGAATGTGCTTAAGACATTGCAGCTGTCTTTAATCTACAGTTCATCCACTGGAAGGACGACACGGGGCTATGGGCGACTATTTGGTACCAATAAGAGGAGGTGGTTAGTGTGCGGGCCCTGCCATCTAAACTGTGATACCGGCAAGTAAAATGATTCGGAGCAGCTTAGAATTTTTGAAGGGGATGAATTAAAATCTGGTGTCGGAGAATTCTCCAACACATGTTATACTTACGCAATTTTTAGTCATCAGCGGCTTAAGTAGTACATATGTAATGTATGAGTGAATTCTTAAGAAATTGAAAGGAATTGACGCTGAAAGGGTGCTGAAACAAACCTCAAACAACTAAATCCACCAAAAATAGCGCCTGTTGCAACACCAACACAGAATCCCATCATAAATCCCATTTTCATCCTGCTGAAGCAGGAAGGCTGAGACATATGTCCATAGGAACTAGGAGCGACCGGCATTCCGAGTCTAAAAGTGGTGCATGTAAATGAGGGCCATAAAGAAGGAGGGGCTTAAAACACTAAGATAAAATCAAAGCATTTATTTTCGCCAAAGATATCTGCTCTAACAGAAACAGGCACTGGTTCTCAGCCACCGAATAATCTACAAAACGAACTTTCATGAAGATTTGTTGACAAACATACGTAAACATTAGAAATATGACGAAAAGGTTCCAAATCCCAATAAATACGCGGAAGTATCGGACGTTCCTCACAAATTCCTTAGCTCTCGAACCTACACGTGCTTGATATGTGCATGACTGAAAGCACCATACCAATGCGTGAAGATTCCTCATCAAATATGGGATCCTGTTTACTAAGCCAGAGAGACAATTAAAAAGAGTGCGACTCACAGGTTGAAGTTTAAAATGGCTAGTCCATTAATGAACAGGGTACTATTCAAGACGATTAGAAATTAACGGCGAACCTCGCAACCACTACATCCGACAGCATGACGATTAATGTTTCGACTATACCCGAAAGGTAATAATTTAGAAGTATACTATTTTACTAAATTCAAATAATTTGTTTGCTTTCATAAGTTGGAAAAGTTTGTTTTAATTTGTCGAATATTTTGCGGCTAGTTGAACTCCTAGTGTTACCCCTACCCCAACTTCCGTCCGGAGATGGTGTCAAAAGATGACGAGTATGATTTTCTCTTTAAAAGTACGTACTTTCTTTGCAACTTTATGATTGCCTACTTGACAGTTGTGTTGATAGGTGACTCCGGTGTGGGAAAGAGCAATTTGCTCTCACGCTTTACACGTAACGAATTTAATTTGGAGAGTAAAACTACAATCGGCGTGGAGTTCGCCACCAGGTTTATCTCTCTTATATCGTGTTATCTTTCAGGAGCATAAACGTGGATGGTAAGATAATTAAAGCCCAAATATGGGATACTGCTGGCCAGGAGCGTTACCGCGCAATTACTTCGGCGTAAGCAGTGGTTTTGTGCTCACGCGTATTCGATTGTTAATTTTGTGTGGTCATTTGGTTATTGTTCACTGATCCCTTATTTGATTATTTGGTTGTGCGCCGTTTCTTGTGCTTCCACGATGCTGTCTATATTCATTCAATTATGTCGCTTTACATACCTACGTACTTCGATTCTGCTGATGAATTGAGCCCTAAGTCCGGGTATGCTTCATACCGAAGACCTCCAATAAGGTTCGACATTTATGAAAAAAGTTATATGTTGCAACAGCGGTAATCGATATACGCTTTAGTCTCAAGTTTCCCTTTGATGAACGAGAACGAGGTGGTAAACACATCTGACGGCGGAACCCCTGGTTAGTCGCTCCGGTCATCTTGATACTTCTACCACATAAGTGGTGAGAGCAAGTTAAGAGTGTTTCTCGCGAGAATCTAATCCTCCAGCAACCTTCCCTCAAACTCTGATTTTCACGTTATTCCTAAGCAAGTTTCTTGTCGGTGACCGGTTTTTCATCAGGAAGGTCATTTGGAGTTTGTAGACTGTCCACCCCATCTTTTCGTGTTTTAACTCGACTGAGTCCATATATATATATATATATATATATATATATATATATATATATAAGAGATGATGTCGACAAAGACGAGGGAGACCGGAATGGCCATCTCCGGCCTATTAGCCGTCATCAGCCGGGACCTTTGGTCATGGAGTTTGACACTCTACCATTGAGCCACGTGCCCGTTGTCCTGTTGGTTGTTAACGCCCACTGTCATAATATATGTACATATATATCTTTCAGGCTATTGTTCTTGATTTCTTCCCCCACCCCCTGACCGACTCTTTTATCGTATTTTACCTCATTAACTATTGTACATCAGCCAAACCGTCGAAACTTGGTTTGTTACAGAAGATCTCTGTTGAATCTTATCTGTGCGTGAACTTCAGTCGTCATATTTTTCTTCTTTGCTCTCCGTCCCTGTAGAAGGTAGGGGACTCTTCTTTTCCAAACTGGACTTCAACTGTGTACTTTTTTTCTCGTTTTGCTTTTTTAGATACTATCGTGGCGCCGTCGGTGCCCTCCTGGTGTACGACATTTCCCGGTATCAGACCTATGAGAATGTCGAGGCTTGGCTGAGGGAGTTGCGCGACCATGCGGATAGCAATATTGTCACTATGCTTGTAGGCAACAAGTGCGATCTCCGTCACTTGCGTACGGTACCTACAAATGAGGCCAAAGCGTTCGCTGAGAGCCACAATCTCAATTTCATCGAGACCTCTGCTTTGGACTCTACCAATGTTGAAGACACCTACACTACTCTCCTTGGACGTACGTATTGCGGTTTTTGCACTAAAGTATTTCACGTTGCATCTGGGTAATAACGAGCTCTGCCTGCTTAAGCCCCGCCATAACCGTTCGTGGTTCAGATGTCCGTGTTATCTGGCCGTGGACTCCCCAAATTTGTTTTGAGCTTTGTTACGCAACTTTCTGTCTACATTCCTTATTTCCTTCCGCCGAGTTTGCGTGACTCGTATGACAACTCCTGTAGCTGTACCCTGCAGCGGCATCTCATACGTTTGTGGACTGATTTGTCAAGAACTATGTGTCATCTATAACGTCACCATTTAGGCCAGTTTGATGAGATAGCGTGATTTCCCCTGCTCACACCGTCGCTCTCGGGCTAGTCTTCTGCGCAAAGGCCGAACTGGCACAAGAACATCGTCTTAATCGTGTGTGTTCGATGCTCAAGCACCGGAAATAATATATAGGGAAGCAGGCATTTTGATCGCTGAAAGTGACGCATCATTGCACCTGTCGGTGAACAAAACATGAACTGCGAACTGGACGTCCTTTAGTGGCAAGAGTACACCGCTGTATCCCGCGCCTCGAAAGAATCGGGCATGTGATTACCAACTTAGCTTGCCTTATCCAGAAATCTCATTCGATAGTCTGTGTCGGAAGCTTGGCAGCCTCTACAACACGAGCCACTGCCACATTTACTACTCTGGAGTATATTACACCACATTTCCGCTACATCGGAAGGCTGGAAAGCCTCATATGATATCACATGCGTCCTCTACTGGAACGACTGGAAGGGAAAAGTAGATGTCCTACTACCTTCAGGATTTGATATTCCCTGCTTTTCTCAGTGGCATAAGGACTGGAGCACGCGCCCTGATATTTATACCCTATCTTATCTCACACAGGCTTCCAAGGTTTCCTCCCGAGTTTTATTGCTTTGGCGGCGACAGACCAGTTTGGCTGTTGCTAACGTAAAATATGTAGTCCCTCTTCTTTGACGACGTGACGATCAATCCGTAAATAGAGCACAAACTTCAACGTTTCGTAATACAAACGTAACCATGCATGCATATGACAGTTCGACCATCGATTTCGATGATGTCCACCGCATGCCCCACAGCATTATGGGAGCAGGGACGGTGACTTGCGCAGAGGTTTATAGTGCCAGTAAATTTGCGCTGCATCCACCTACACTCTCTCCTCCTCCTCGCCCGCCTGAGCCCGGTGTCAAGACAGAGTCAAGAAGACCGGAGACGAGGGAGGCCGCAGGTGGATGGCTCGGACGGATCCTCACCTTGGCGTTCCACCACACCCCCTGGTCCACACAACAAATAACCAGGATTTTAACCAGCACAACAGAGATTGGAGGTTGGCACGACCGAAGCCGCACCTGGGCGTGCCGCCAACGCCTGGCTCGGATCCCACACTGTGATGGGAGTGCCATAAAGCCCACATTAAAAAGGAGCCATTGCAGCTTGACTCTCAGACCGCCCCCCGTCAAGGAGGAGGTCCAAGATACCCCGTCAGTTGGCAACCTTCCAAGCCACGGCTTTTAGCGCACCGTGATAGCTTCAAGCGCGTCAGATTGTTTATAGTGAGGAGAAAGTGCGCTGAGTCGTCGACCTCACTCTTCCTTCCCACTCCCACACCCCAGCCACTGTCCGAGCCGGTCAACAGACTGGAGTGGGGAATGGGCGCGTTGGCTGTCATGGTCGACTGACCATGACTGCGCGCCACGGCACGACCTGGCCCCCATACACACAACATCAGGATCTCACACAACGGGGGTTGAGCGGCTTGTCTCTCACTTGCGTGAGAGTGCCGTGGAAGGTGCTGTTTCAGCCCGTCCCGAGCCCACCAGTCCGCCACTCCACGCAACACACACACAACGCGACGAACTGCGTGAACCGAGAGCAGGCGTCTACCAGCAACCTTCCTATCCACGACGCTTGACGTGTCGGGATAGTTTCGGACTCAAGTCACCCGTGCAGCCGAGGCCGCATGGGGACCGAGTCGAGTTGCACACTTCCCACTTGCGTGGGAGGTGGCAGTTGGGTGCATGAGGTGTGTGAGTGTTGATGTCTACTGGTGTGGTGGTGATGGGTGATGATAGTCCTGTTGCCAATGTATCACGTTGAGGCTTCTGTTTTTTACCCGATTTTCTTTATTTACAAAGTCAGAAAACTGGACATAAGCTAAAACCATGTGGGTTCCGGATACAGCGCGTCGTGCACAAGTCTAAAATTTAATATGCATCTCTCATTAGACGCGGTTTGCTAGGGTTTACCAGTTTCGATGACGCAACAAGGCCAAATTCTCACCTTTGGTTTTCATCGATTAATTACCCCCATTTAAGTGAGCTTAAATCGCCTTGCGTGACCTACTGTTGCACTGATGAGAGCAGTTTTCCGAGTTCTTTGCTTGTCATCTCTGCCTGCTCCCCGTGTTACCCGTACTTTTCACGATCTCCCGCCTGCAGACCTCTGTTAGCGAAGTGCAGTCAACAGTTCTCCGCCATCAAAACAGCGGAACGCAGATTACTTCACCGGGTCCGCATTTACGGTACTTAAACAGCGTCGATATTGCTTATTGGACAAAAAGATAGTTTGGAAGACGTTGACTATTATGTCTACTCAGTATCACTAACTACCGAACCGTGTTGACGTCGTTTTTAATGAACAGTGCAAATTCTCTAAAGTCAGTCACCTGACTACGACGCATCGCAATCAACGCTGGCGTTCGATAAGCATTTAGTTCGCTCCAACCCTCATTTTCTACGCTTACCTGCCCTCGAATATGAGGGCGTCTAATTCAGGCAAATCATCGTTGTTTGCATTGCCACGTTATTATGCTTTGAAAATTCCAACGAACGCCGTCTATCTTTGTTTGCTTACTTGCAGAATCCGAGAGTGTTGAGTAGCGGCCGAACTTCTGTGAAAACCAATCTAGTGTTCGCGTTGCAGAAGCGAGCTGCCACTTCCTCCTCGCCATTATCAACTGTATTCTGGTGTATATCGCGTCACCTAAGGCCTAGATGCTGCATTCTTTCTCATCTTCGGAGTTCGCTGTGATCTAGCTCCGTGATTTTCAGGATATAAAAATCGGAATCTGCTATGCTACATTCTGATCTATTCTGATTTTTGCTGTAAACCGTGACCTATCAAACTTATGCCTTTGACGAATTAGGCTAGTGAAGAGTACTGTGACATTTTCCCACGCGCAATGGCATAATAAAACTATAGATTTAGGAAACTCATTTGTACTCCTGAGATCATCTAATTTCACTGACGTCGGTGGTGCCCGCACCTTGCTGTCCTTCTTGGTGAGCTAGCAAAATTCCATATCCACCGAACCTTTGCTCATGCATCCTCTCGACTCCTTGACAAACTTCCCTGCGGCACCGTATCTTTGACTTTTTGTCCGAATGTTCGTCTTTACCCTGGTAACAGACAAAATCGGATGTTAGTAGGCCTCTCATGTTTTGCTAACCGTGGCGTGCACTGCGCGTATCCAGAGTACTTTGGTTGCATCCATTTCCATCGCTAAATTGACAGAGGTTGGAAAGCGAATGTGGATCTCCAGTCGGCGCCGCAAGGCTTATGCTTCCCGATTGTCTTCGAGTTATCTTTCTCGCGTTTGTAGCAATCGGACTTGGTCACTCGCCGTCGCCTGTCGAAAATGGTGTACTTATGTTCTTCCAAATAATTTCGCTACCTATTTTCACCTTTCTTTTGCGGCTTTTAATTATGTGGACTCACCAGTGCTGGTTTATCTCACCAGGTCATATGGTAACATCACTCCTGTCATATGCCGATCGTCTACGCCGTGAGTGGCCGGCCGGTCTCAATATTATTTATCCTTCCTTGTCACTGCCACCAGCTTTTTCCTATAAGCAGAAATCTCGGTGTTTATACTGTGCCATCCGAAGTCGCACACCACATCTGCATTATTTTCTGTCTCCAGCTGTGATGGACCCCCGTTTTTTTCGGCGAACCTGAGGTCGATAGGGCGAGGAAGTATAGATTGATTTAGGGGTCACAACGCGGCATTCGTGCTGTGTGCTTCACAGGCAACCATGAATACAGTCGGTTAGCCATTGATGTGTTCTTCACAGTTTTCTATGACCACGCCATTTTCCAGGACATCTCATGCCAAATTTTTTACTAAGAATTAAACTGAACATCAAGCGCAAGCAAATATTCTGCCACTAATTTCTTTTAGCACGTTAAGCCCGGCCGTCAGGCACGACCAACGTTACCCCCCTTGTTTCACCTTCACTGTTTATGTCACTTAGCCGTCTATCTTCCCCTTATTTTCTCTTAACCGTTTACTTTTTACGGTCTTTCCCGACCGAGGGGGTAATTACCTACTTCCAAAGAACTTTAATCATGACGGCAAAGGTCTATTCAGTGTCATTAGTGCTGCTTTTTTCAATTATTTTATGCCAAGTTCCCCAGTTCTCATCCTTCGACCATCTAGTTAAGCCATACGACACGAGCTTATGTTTGTTTCTAGGAATTCCAGCGATAAACCACTAGAGTCCACCTCTAAGATACCAGGCGCAGTAAGCTGCTTCCTCGTGATTGTTCATAACTCCTGCATCCTGATCCCAAATAATGAATTTTCGCAGGTCGCATTTAAGGCTTGGCCCTCTAACCCTCCTGGCGAAGGCGGCTGAGTCCACCACACAATTCTAGCTCCAACTTCCTGTTTGATTTTGCCGGAGGTCACAGTGGGCAGATGAATGTAGCACGTGCCTTCTTTGTAATCGTTGGCTTTTTGTTGTTCACAGAAATCGCTCGTCTGGTAAACTCAGGACCCTACCCCAACCAAGGGAACCGAGGACCCAACCTGGATGGCCGACCAGTGATCTCCATCACCAGCCAGCAGAACCCTCCCGAGACCCGAAAAGCATGCTGTTCGGGTTTTTGAGTCGCCTTCGCCCTTGCCAGCCGCCTCTCTCTACTGGTTTCTCTTTCCATCCCCTATCCCTGCCCTCCCCCCTCTTGTTTTCTCTCATGTTTCCACTGGGTGTCTAATCACACGCACACACGTACACACACACAGGCACCATCACATCCTTGTACACGCCCAGTCTGACTGACGGAAGCATAGATGACCCACGTTTTTGCAGCCGTCGGTATGTCTTTTAACACGTACTGGTACCCCGAGCTCTGGGCGTCTTGCCCGCTAAATGAGCATTCCGGTCCATCGTCCCCCTGCGTGTTTGTTGCCAAATAAACACCAGTCTGCTTCCCCTTTCCCTCCCGACTAACTCTACCTCTCCCCACTGGCTGTGTTTTCCCCGCGTATGCATTGAACTTGTTTACTTCTCACCGTTATTAAACGCTCGCCACTGTTTTTCCTCCTCATCCCTCGAGATGATCTTCTAGTTTCGAATTTTACCCGACTCTAGAGCGCCAGCTGACAGACACCTTCCGGCCTTGTGGTGACGGAATGATGGGAAACAGTTTAAGCGGGAAGAGGCGGCGTGTGGTTTCGCCCGGGTTTGAGGCACGGGTTTTCCGATAATGTTGTGCTGTTTTCACGGATGTGTGACCAGACCCATATGTGCTGGTAGTTAGGGCGGTGGAGAGGGCCCCTGTTTCCTCCGCGTCCCCATTGCTGGGTGTTGTCGACGGCGTCCTTATCGCTGTGAGCATAAGGGTGTTCGCTAATGACAAGGTAGAACTGGACCGTTATGTTCAAGTGGGTGTTGCTGTAGAGTATTTATCTGCTGGAAAACGGGCATCCCAAGAAATGCGTAAGTTTTCGAGTCTGGTACCCCAGCACTTTGTCAGACTTTCGGGTTATGTACAAAAACAGTTAACTATTTAGCCGTGCCAAACAAGTGATTCTATGGTTGGCCGAAGCCTGCGCCAATGGTTTTACGTCGTCTCCTCGGCATTGGCTGCGCTCGCTTCCATTTATCCTTGAGAAATTTGTATGTGGCCTCATCTGAGTGCATTGCCTCCAGGAATTCGCGGCCTTTCTTTATTGGGCAGGCACCAACACTGCAAGCGTTCTCCCATACAAATTTGTGTCCAGTGTGTGCCTAGCCACCGGGGTAGATGGTCTCGTCCCTCTACCGCTAACTCATACTCATCTATGCCGGGTAGACGCAGATTTCCCAGTTTAGCCACAATAGACGGCATCACAACTGTAACATGGTATTTTGTAGACAACACCTTTTCTATCAAGATAGCCAACTCTCCCCTTAGGGTGTGCAAGCTGTGTACACAAGGTGATTGCAGGTTGGTGTGCCACCTGTCTTTCGACGAGCTCAGATACATTTTTCACGTATGGGCGAGTCCGCCAGGTGAATGCTTTTGGTGCCTGGGTGGCCGTAGTTTTCGAAATGCCTTTCCGTTTAAACTCATGTTTCATGCACTGACGTACAAAGTCGCGCGGGTACCCGGCGTGGGAAAATAATTTCTGCTTGGTAATTTTCTCTATCAGAGCAGTGAGTTTTAGCTTGGTTTAGCAGGCTGTAGACAGTACTCCTCTTGTGAGAGATGGGATGGCTACTCTCAAAATGTAGGATGACCTCGGAGTATGTTTCTTTGCGATAAACTGAAGTGTGACGGGATCCATCAGTTTTTCGGCATATGAGGACATCTACAAATGGCGGTTGTCCATCAACTTCTGTTTCGAAAGTGAACTTAATTCCTGGTAATGTGGAGTTAAGGTTTGTGTGAAGTCGGTCTAATTGGTTTCTCTTGACAATGACAAATGTGTCATCAACATAGCGCAGCCATTGTTTTGGGTTAATTTTGGGAAGAGCTCTGGATTCCAGTTTCTGCATTTTGGCTCCTTTTGGAAAACCAGATATAGGCGAACCCATAGAGGCACCTTTCGGTTGCGGATAACATTGTTTGGCAAAAGAGAAGTTGGTTTCTAGACAAACATCAAGTAGTTGGTCTAGTGTGTCGGCAGACACGTCAGTGGTGTAGGCCTGAAGGAGTTCTTCGGTGCAGCGTCTCGCTAAATCAAATGAAATCGAGGTGAAGAGAAAGACTACATCGAATGAAACCATTCTCTCGTCGGTTGCAACATTAGCTCCTTTTAATTTGTCTAGGAAGTCATTTGAATCTTCAATGGAGTTCTCAGAGTCTGTTGTAAGTGAATGTAGATGGCGAAATAGCCACTCAGAAATTTTGCACCGATTAGGGAGACTATCGGTCACAGTGGAATACCCATTTTGCGGAATTTAGGAAGTCCATATATCTCGGCAATTGTGGGTTCGTCTTGTTATAAGGATTTGGCCAGAGCTCCTGAGACTAATTTCTTTCCGGTAAGGCGCTTTAGTGTTTTTTCAATGCTTGAACTCTGTGATTTGGTGAGGTCAGCATTCAGGGGTTCGTAGGTGGGTTCGTCCTTTAATAGTGTCATCATCTTCTTTGTGTAGTCCGACTTTTTTATTATGGTGGTGGAACCTCCTTTGTCAGCGGACAGAATTGTGATGTTTTCATCTGTTTTAAGTGAATCTAGAGCTTTCTTTTCATAGCAAGATAAATTTGAGGACTTGTTTCTGTTCCTCGAGGCCTGTACAGTACTGCTGCGAATTGTAAATTGTTCCTCCTCTGTAAGAACCGTCTAAGTTATAATTGAGTCGAAGCTGGCCAGGAACTTCAAGTGGTTGCAGTCAGATGGATTATACTTAAGTCCTTTGCTCAACACTTTGTCTTCTTCTCTTTCCACTTCTTTTAGAAATGGCTGTCCATTTTTGTCCAAAACACTCCTCTTTTTCAGTCGCTCAAGTTCAGAGACATGCGTGATGGTCTGCTTAGAGTTTCAAATACCTGGAGAGGAAGTCCGTCGATGCAAAATCGCATGTATTGTTCATTCAGTTGTGTGGGATTTACGAAGTCGGTAGTGCGCGTCAGTTATGAATGCTCCAAGCACCTCTTGACCACAATGGATCGCAATTTGATAGTCTTGGGTTGACTTTATCGCAGGCTTTATCCGCACAGACATCAGAAAAATATTGTTGTTTCGATAGCGGTGTAGGATAGTATTTTATTTGTGCTTATTTTCTGGTTGTGCAGGGGGGATTTTGTGGTGCTGACATTGTGGGGGTCCGAATTCGTTTGACGCCCATTGGGAGTGAGAGCACGCTGGTGGGGGTTTAGATATTGGCGACGCTGGTACGCGGTCTTACGTGCACGGCCCTCCGCCCCGACATCTGCTGTTCGGTTCCATGTTTTTCAAGTCTGCTCTTCCTTTCCGAGCCTTTCCTGGGCTTCGGTTGGTTTTTATTTACCAGAGTGGGGCCCTCGTCATTTTTTCCATCTTGCCTATGGGTGTGGGGATATATTTCTGGAAGGGTCGCTCAAACTGACAGACAACAGCCATCCGCTGTGGCCACGCTAGTATTCCTCAGCCTGTCTTAGCTGCTGGGCACGCCAGCCGACTTCAGGAGTCGTGCCTGGGATCCGTTCCTGTCGTTCCGCCTTAAGCCTTATTCGAGAATAGCTTCTATATGGGGGAAGTTGTTTTGCTTTCTTCTTTGAGTTTTGGTTATTTGTCATTGGTCGTAGATGAGCGCAGAAGGGACTTCAGATATGTGCATCCCGACTTCTTTACCTTGAGGTTGGTGTTTTTACGCTTTTTGACTGAAGGTTGTAGTTAGTGAAAGACCTGAATAGCCTTTGAGATCCGGCCTGCAATTTCATCGTCAATTTAGGTACACTTCGATATCGAAAGAAGAAAGCGCCATCACCATCGCTTCTATCAGAGGTCTATTTGTGATCCGACGATCCGAGTGGTAATTCCGCCTGCCCATCTGGATGTCCACCACACCAGTTTGCCTCCCCTCTGACTAGTCGTATGAAACGCCTTGGCAGCGATCAGTGACGACGTGACAGGGCCACTAATTATCGCCGCGGTGAACGAGGACGATGACATCCCAGGTCATCGTGAAACGGGGTCCGACCCCACGGTCAGCATCGGTGAGCTGCGCAGAAGAGAAAGTGCGCCATATAATGAGAACTGTGCATGATACTCTCGAAACGTCTGATCTCCGAGAAACCTCTCCCGTTGAACGCCTTGTGTTATTTTGACACACTACTTGGAGAGTGCATTTTCGCAAATGTTACAATGTCTCCCAAGTGAACGAGATTTCAACTGTATAGCGACTTTCATCGGTAGTCAGCAGGGGTTCCGTGTATTTGACAGCCGGAAACAGTCAGTGCATGTCCATCGTCATTTTTGAGTGCTCAGGATCATCCCGTGTTGATTCAGTCCTTGCTCGGGGTCGATTCTGGTTCTGACGATTTCCATGATAGCAATCATTTTCTTGTTGGCCCAATAATTCGGTTTTATGACCACTCATTCTAGTGGTAGACATTCGTCACAACTGCGAAGAGCGGGAAACAGGAGAGGACTGGGTGGAAGACGCAGCCATACCTTACGTCGTCTGTCGCCGTAAAAGGTCCTGACACTGACTCATGCCATCAGAAGGCTGCCTAACAATCAGAATAAACTGTACCAGACGCCGTACATCCACCGTATTTCGTGGAAGTTATCTTGATTAGGAGTGTGGCAAGTCCTGGTGAGATCCTCGAAGCTGTAGTGGTGACTGATGCTCCTTTCCTTTCAACTTCTGCATGGTAATCGTACTGCGAACATTAGGTAAACGTATTCATGTTTTTTCTCGGAATCAACATCCTAGTGCGGGGGGGGGGGGAGAAGTGCCAGCTCGACTTGGCAGATTCCCCAGTGCTTGTCGCAGATTCGCCGTTTTTTGCCAATATGGAAAAAAACAATCGTCTTCTCCCTGAAGTCCAGTGAGATTTGCGCTTTCCACCACATTTCGCCCAATAGCGGCGTAAGTCCGCAAATGGCTGGGCCGCCTAGGTTTTTGCGAACTGCGGCTGGAATTTAGGTAGCGACGGGAGACTGTCCGTAGGACGTTCGCCGCACTAATCTGATTGGCTCTCGGGCCGGTGATCGAGGTCAGAATTTCTCCTCGAGTACTGGAGCTTATTGCTGGTTTCCTCGCGGTCTGTAGATAGGCAATTGTAAATCCGTCTAGAGCGGTCAGCCAAACACCTTAAAATCCACGATTTCTCTGTCAGCGGGCTCGTTTAATCTTACTTAAGTACGCGCACTTATCCACAAATACCGCCGAACAAAAGAAGACCACCTGTCAGCTTGCCAGTCGATCTTATCAGCGCATGAGCTGTCAACCCTGAAAGCGGCCATCGTCAAAAGTGCCCAGGGTCACCGGTAGTTATTTGACGCTAAAGTGCTTGAGAAATTTAAGAAAATAAGATCAACAGAACAACCGACCTCTGACGGAAACTAATTCACAACTTGTCCTCACATAGTTTCACCCAGCCAGAGCTGGCGGTTCTATCCTATGATGTAAAGTTTAGCACAAGAGACGCTTGAACAGAAGACTCCATTGTAACCTTCGGGTGAGCGCCTCAGAAATGCGAGGCGGATGCGTATCGCGAAAACCCCATGCGACAGCAACTGTCGTCTTCGCTCCTCCAACACAAAAACCAGATGACGATTTCCGAATCAGAAGCCCGAGTACTTCAGAGAATAGGAAATATGAAGGATTTTGTCCTCCTGCCCCCCGACAAGGGGCGCTCAACGTTTGTTATGGATAAGACCGAGTACTGTACGAAGCTGGGAAATCTATTGTTGGACAAGGAGTCTTACGCGCTATCGACTGCCAGTGAGTTCAAAACACTCGAAAACACCATTGATAGGACGATCAGTAAGTTGAGGAAGAAACGAGAACTTGCGAGAAGGGAAGCGCTGTAGTAAAAGGTAATGTTCTCACGAACTAACGAGCTATATCTCACGAACCCCTAGCCTTAAAGGCAGTAAGTTAAACGGAGCAATGAATAATATAGATTTTGAACGTTAAGAAAACTGACAGCAGACCACGACAGAGGAGCACGCTAGCAAGGCGGGTTGTACAGGTGTGTCGTTTCTCGTCACATTCAAACAAGCAATGCGGTCAAAGAAAATAGGTCTAAATTGTCAGGTAAATTAGTCAGGTACCTCACCACAGCGCTAGCTTCAAAGGCCACTGATGCTACAACAGAGCGTTTCTACAGCCTACGATATATGCACAAGCCAAGAGTGCCTATACGCCCCATCGTATCCTTATGCGGCACCCCAACCTTTGTACTGTCAAAGTTGCTGTACCAGCGACTCTGTTTCTTTTCTAAGGATTCAGAGTGGACAGTGAAGTTTACTGAAGAGTTTCTGACTCGCATCCGACATCAGGAATTGGGCGCAGAAGAGGTAATGGTGTTGTTTGATGTGGTCTCGTTATCCACCTCTATCCTGCCCAATCTGGGTAACAGTACTATCAGCAGTCTTCTCGGAGGAAAACACGATGAAACCAACCAACACTTCAAGCGAGTGCTCATCATCGAGCTCCTTGAACTGTGCCTTCAAAATTTATTCGCGCTTAATGGCCAGGTCTACGAACAAAAGAAGAGGACATCGATGAGCTTGCCTCTGTCTGGATTAGTTGCGAAAGCGGTTTTGCAGAGGCTCGAGCGGCTGGTATTCAGCTCGTATTTCCCAAAGTTCTGGGCCAGATACGTCGACGGCATATTTTGCCGTCATCAAAAGGAGCGGCGTACAGACCTTCAAGGCATTGTTGAATCCAATCTTTCTCAACATCCAGTTTACTATGGAAGAAAAAGTCAACAATCAATTGGCCTTCCTTGACGCCTGAAATACGGAATTCAGGACATTGGGGAATGTCTTGGTTATTTCTTGATCGACGCTGACGAAGATATCATCAACATATCGAGTTGTTAAGCCTCACATTCACGTTTTGAAGAATTGCTTCGGCGACGAAGCCCAAGAACGGCGACCAGATTAGCGTTCCTTCGAAATTCTGGCGCACGGTCTCTTCGAATGAAAAATAAGTCTTCAGACGGGATTTAAGAAGTCAGATGTGATGTCTTCCTTCCACTAGACCATCTTGCCGCACTGGTTCTCAAGCACTTTACTGGCCGTTTCAACGACTAGGTCCTATGGGAAGAATAACGAAGCGACTACTCCAGAAAACAAGTATAAGTAGCATAATAAAACACATACTCTAAGTTTAGCGCTATTCACCCCAGGTTTACGCACAAGAATACGCACCCGCTCATGCATTTGACTTCCCAGAGCAAAAGCGCTCTAGGACTGGTCACAGAGTTAGCGACCAGAAGAGTGATCAAGTCGAAAACAGTGACCGTTTCGGGATTCGGAAAAAATTTCCGGCCTGAATGTTGTTCTCAGGACACATACAATTCGCAAGGTGTGTCCATCCGGTAGCTCAGCGCCATTTGACGAACCGAAGTTCATCTGTACCATCAAATCTGCCAATCTGCATTAAGGTAGCTCGACCACCTATCTCCATCAACTTGAACGAACACTGACCCGCAGCCGAGATTTGCGACCACATGGGTGTGTAAATGGCCGAGATTCCTGTCACTATAGCCAGAGCTTATTTGCTCTCGAAAGCCATGCACACCGCTGTTTGTTGTGCGCAGAACAAAACCCCGTATGTAAACATAGTAGTCTGCAGACAAAACAGAATAATTGTATCCCTGCATAAAACAATTTTCAGACAGCCAATCTCTCTCCATGGTCCTGAAAAGAACCACACCCATGTTTCCTAGTCTGTCTTTTGAATCTGCTTATCAACATGGTCTTTATTTTAGAGGTTCAACGCACGCCAAGGTCCCGGACCTCTCAATGGCAGGTTGTTTTGACTCATCCATATTGATGCGTGTGGTAAACATTTATTTGAGTCCTATTTGACTCAATCTACCATCTTCTGTTAGCAAAACGGCAGCGAGGAAGGCTGTTCCAAGTTTAGTGAAGCCTTCAATCTGTCCTCTGCGATGCTCGGCAGTAGGCCAGATACACAAGGCATTGAAATGTACTCCAGCTGCCGGATATTAGCATCCACACTGGGCATTTGAAACCCCACCCCTCGACGGGTAAAGTTCCTGCTGTGCTAAGAATCTGAAGCAACTCCGAAACCGCCGTCAGAGTCTGCCTCATTGTCGTCAGATTGGTGTTTTGTAACCCGCCTGGTTGACAGCGGGTGCAGCACCGTTACACTGCACCTAGTGGAAGGCTTATGTGCGGCCTGATCGCCCTCTCTCCGAGTGGCATCCACATGCTATGGTAATTATGCTCACGTCGGCGCAGCATGACTCATGCCCGTGTGTGAGAGCCAACAACTCGACTGCAACAAGAGCTCATAAGCGCACGTCCTATCCTCTCCAGGTGAGAGTACGCTGCATCCAAAAGACGTCACTAGTTACGACCGCGTTAGGAATGCGTTAAAGTCACATCTCGGATGGGTCAGGAAGAATCAACGGACGACAGGAGGGAATTGTTTAGGAAAATGGTTCTAAACCTTTCAGAACGGGATCCTCCGTGACCTTGACCACTTTATTTATTGCAAATTTGTAATCTTAGTACCCCTCCGACGTGATTTATCCAGGTCACCCTCGACGTGTTTTCTTTCAATTCTTAACTTTGCGGATGCAGACACTATTGAGGATAAACTACCATAGGAATGCTAAGACCGTGGAGAAGTACCTCTTTGTTTAAAGGTGCACGGCGCACTTCCTGAACTCAGCACAGTCCTCACAGCTTTGGATATCGAATTCGCTGAATTCATTCGCACCAAACTCATCCAAAAGTTCAGCCGTCATTTTTGACGATTCCCTTCGTGATTTCCGTACCAGGGTGGCCGGAGTGACGGTGACGAGCTCCTGAAATTGTTAATTATGATAGTACACTTTCGCTGAACTTACCACACTCTCTCCTCCCACCCATCTCACCTTGGGGTCGTAATGAAGTCAAGGAGATTGGAGGCGGAGTCGGGCGCAGGCGGCTGGCGTGATCCCAGGCGTGCCACCACGTATCCGATATGTAGCATCTGTTATGTATGCGCAGTCCAATAGCGTGCGCCGTACCCTGATCTGGTCCCGTGTTGGTCCAGAGAAATTCCTGCGCTGCCTGTTGGGAGGTGGGGTCAACTGATCCATCCACATTATGGTAGCACCCATGAACTCTCTCTCTCTCAACTCCAGTAACCAGATTCGAGACGTTTTGGTGAGTGGATTAATCTGTAAGGGACGAATTGTTGGTCTCTTCTGACATCCTCTCGACCTGCGTTCAGTCTTTCCCCTATAAGAGCGTAGAGGTGAACACTTTTCCCAACACCGGGGTCGGTGCGTCAGATGGTCGAGCACTCATCACGCCAACATCCAACGCACGTGATGAAATTGCAGCAATTATCGACTCAAATGTCGGCCATCGAACAGTGATCACACCAAGTGCGACAATTCCGGATGAAGGGGGGAGCCATGAGTCTTCATAGGTATGCGGTAGCATGGCTACGGCATCCTATAAATACCGCAGCCCCTTGTGCAGCAACCATCCGTTTCTGCTTCTTTGTCGCTGATGATGGATTCGAGTAGGAATCCGAAACGTCAGGCTAATAAAGCTCTTGTCCCGGCGATCGTGTCTCCTTCTATATGTTATCTGTCAGAATTATAAAGATAACCAGATCATTGCGACCCACGCATGTTTTAGACAGTCAAAACTGTCATTAGTTCAGGTATTACGCAGGGCACTTGAACTTCTTTGCACTTCTTCCTTCTCGCTCCGTACTGTTTCCATGACGACCGTCTACCTTTAGTAACATCTCTAAACAGGAACTTAGTGCAGTGACTTCCAATTAACCTTGATCACCTACGGATCACGCTTCTCGTTTACTTAAAAGAAGACGAAAACACGATCACTGGGACGGTATATTTATTGGCCTTTTCTTTCGAACTCGAACTGGAGTTCATCATCAGAGACTGCTAGAGTGCAGCAACGTGTTGACATTTATATCCTCGTGTCGTGAAAAGGAAGGACTACATTCGTGGCTAGGTCTGGTTTGTACTGCTTGGTCCACAATGGTCCCTCCGGCGTGGTGACGCCGTTTGTACTTCGCGGCGATGTGAGCTGCGCCACCGGGCTGCGTGAGCGGAGTACGTGATAACACACAGGCCAATCAATGTGTCTATTGATAGAGTTGGTGTCCGACAGCCACGCCTCCAACAGTTCTCGCCCCGTCTTGTTGCCGGCTCGCGCCAAAATCCGCGTGTTGGCGAAGTCGAGCTCACGGCCTTCCTCCAGCGTGTGAGTGGCAACTTGAGATAGTTGGGCGCCTCTCTGAACGGCCCGTTTGTGCTTGAGCATTCGTGAGCTGAGATGTCGTCCTGTTTGGCCTGCGTAGTGACAAGGACAGCTATGGCACCGGATTTGATAGACTACGCCCGACTGTTCACTTGCGTGCAGTCGATCCTTCATTTTCATGATCCTGCTACGCATGGTAGCCGCCGGATGATGAGCGATGCCCACGCCTAACTCTGACGCAATGTGTTCTGCAGCCTCGGACACATTCTTTATGTACGGTAGGAAGTGCCAAATTGTTGGTGTCTCCCTCCCGTTTGTCCGTCGTGGGTGCGTGCGTATGCAGCGGCTGATGAAACTATTTCGGTAGTCGTTCTTTGTTAATTGGTTCCTGAGATGCCCTAGGTCTTGCATCTTTACTTCGGACTCCCTACAGTGCGTTTTTTATTCCACGTAAACAGCTAAACGCGCTTTCAAACCCTCCTGACGAGCCAAAATAGGAACTTGGAAGGTCGCCAAACGAATAAGTATTCGTTTGGCGACCTTAGTCTCACTTAAAACAGGGGGCTGAACTGATGTTTATGGAACCTTGATTTATGAGGGATTTGCGACGCTTCTCCCAAGACAGTGTAGCACACATTCAGTATATAGTGTTCAGTGTATAGCAAGTGTAAACAGACTGTTTACATTTATCAGCCACTAAATATATGCCTACCGCCGGTTATCTTGATCCCATCTTATCGCCTTGATCGTGCAAGACAACACCGTATCCATCCCTCTGGACCCCGACGCTTGCGGTGGTGAAATCAACGTATAGGAGATATCAAATCAAAATCTGCGAAAAGTAACGATAAAATCGTTTCCAAACAGAACTCTCCAGCACCAAGCGCATCTTCAGTTGCGTTTACTGGGCGGGGGGGGGACTTTGAGGTGCAGTAAGGTCAGCGGATCGGTATTCATACTTTTGCAGACTTAGCGGCAGTTTGTACCCAACCGCGATAAGAAAGGTCAAAAACCATGAACTTTAGACGGCGGATTAGGAACAGGGGCTGGCGTAACTCTCGCGCTTACTTTCGTCCTGAATTACCTTAAGGCGTCAGCCAGCTAACGCCGACGCCGGCGGTGAGTCCCTCCAATGCAGTCATGCATTTCCTCTCCGTCCTGATGGGTGGGCTACAATAGACAGGCCTCAGTGTTTTTAATACTAACAGCCACCCTCGTCTACCATCCATTGTTGGTGGGTCGTGACGTGTTCTCAAATAAGTCTATTCGAGCGCCAACAGAAAATAAGGAAAGGGAAGGGGGGGACTGTGACTGCAGGTGTATTAATTTCTTCGGTAGCCAGTCGTGCCTGGCGCGGAAGGACGGATTCGCGCCTACAGTAGGTGGGCTAACTCATGAAATGTCAACCGAAATTCCTAAATGCGTTTTCGTTTCGAAAATAGTAATAAGAAGGGTTGTAAAACTAGTCCGCCTGCAACATAATTCTACAATATTTCAGCTATCTCAGGATGCCGGCTAGCGAATATACTTCCTTGCGGCTGCATGCAAAAACTACCCTCTGTAAAAAATGACTACTTACCTAGCATGAATTTTTCTCATCGATTTTCGATGACCCTAAATGTCCAATTATGTTTCATGGAAAACATGCATAAAAATATCCATTCTTTTTCTCATTCGGTAGATAATTACGTCTTCTTTTAAGTCTACGCTCGAAAGAGGGACATAATTCGGTTTTAAAAAAATTTCCAATTCCCGAATAATTTTGAACCCGCTCTACCGTCACACATGGATTCAGGGTTTCAAAGCTACAAGCCTTCTATATTCTGCGTACGGAAAACCACACATTTCTCCACGGTATTATGAGGAGACCATATGGGGTTCATAAAATTTAGCAGTGGGTTTGAGCCATATTGTTAACTTTACGAGTCATATTGGTAAATGCTGAAACATGGCGTTTTGTGAACGGCCATTTCAGGGTGTTATAAAATCTCACAATTAGAAACTCTTTTGAAAACCTAATTATCTCCCTTCTTCGAGCGTAAAACTAAAAGAAGACATAGTTATCTATCGAATGAGCAAAAGAATGAACATTTTCACGCATGTTTTCCATGAAATATAATTAGATATTGAGGAGCATCGAAAATCAATGAGAAAAATGCATGCTACTTAAGTAGTCATTTTTTACAGAGTGTAGCTTTTGCATGCAGCCGGTAGGAAGTTTATTCGAAAGCCGGCATCCCGATGTAACTGAAATATCATAGAATTAAGCTGCAGGCTGACTAGTTTTACAACGCTACTTAATTAGTCTTTTCCTAACGAAAGCGCATTTTGGAGTTTCGGTTGACATTTCATGAGTGAGCCCACCTACTGTACGTTAGTGAGAAGTAAGTCAGACATGAGCAACATCTGCCGCACTCTCTGGCAAGGCCAGAGCGACCGGAGGAGGAAACGGGCGCAGGGGCCAACAAGACTGAACGGGCAGTCTACGCATGCCACAAGACTGCCAGTGTTTATGTATTGTTCAGACCAGGTTTTCTTCCGATGGACGCTCCTTCGGACGCTACTATCAGGTCTCCTGTCTAGAAGGAAATCTCGGAAAGGAAATGGACCAGACGTTTTCATCTCCAACGTGACTTTTATAGACGGATTTGCCTGATTTACCGCCTTTAAGAAGGGTAGCTACATCGGTTTCTGCGGTTGCAAATGCAAAGATATCGAAACCGACAGGGCAACGGACTAGTGGCCCAGTGGTTAGAGGCGTGGACTTCTAACTTACAGGTAGGGATTTCGAGCCCCAGGTGTTCCACAGTTCGGGGTTGGGTATGACTGGCTGACGACGGCTAATACACTCGAAATGGCCATTCCAGTCTCCCTTGTCTTTGTCGGTAATAACATTCTGCCCTTTATTATGCGCCGCTGTGCGGCTGCTGGTTGGGCTCGAGAGAGAGAGAGCTCGTAAGACACAACGGAACGAGTGAGTTCCGTAATAACGATTAGTGAGCGCCCCCTACCATCGTAAACATATGATCGACGTAGCGACCGTATTGTTTAAGCTTTTTCATTTGGTAGCTTAGTTTAAATTTCTCCAGCTTTCCCATGAGCACAATGGTTAGAGAAGTTTTTTCAACCTCTCCATAAGAGCTTTTGTCAGCACTCCCCGACATTTTGGCCCCTTTTTCAGGTACAGGTAATTGTAATCCCACAATGTCGATTTAAAATGTTAGGTGCCGTCTCTGAAAGTGGGTACGGGATCGTAGGTTGGGTTCCAGAGGTTCTCGAATTGAGTTTCTAATTCCAACTGATTAATTTTTTAAATGAGGCATGCAAAATTTTGGTCCAAGGAATAAGGCTTCAAGTCCCGTTTTATCACGTTTAATATAAGTTTCGTTGTGTACGTACTAACATTAAACCTTTGAAAGTCAGGCTTGTAGTTTCAATTCATATACACTTTTGAAAAATCCAAAACTCTTTGCTTCTTCACGTCTCCTTCCTGTGGACTGCGCAAAGATGCCGAATTCTTGTTTTCATCTCTCTTCAGGGTGTCAAGGACAGCTGCGCACTGACACACGTTACGCTCACGTCCTTCTATCTTTACGAGGGTACTTTCCAGTTGATTCTCAATGTATCTTTTCAGGGTTTTGGTGGTAATAACTGCACAACTATGCTGCAGCCCTCTCTGGTAGTGTATTGGATACTAATTTCATTCATTCCATTTTCCGGCAAACTTGGTTCGCGCAAATTTTATGTCCAAATGTAGGTGCCCAACGAGTACCTTTAACAACGCCGGATCTTTGGACCGTCCTGAATTTACGCATGCCCTCCAACTAGTCCTCAGGAAACTGTCATAGGAATACTTCCAATGTATTGCAAAAAGCTGTTGCTTTCCCATAACATATAACAATCTAAATGAGCTTGTCTTTCGACTTGGGACGATCGTTCAAGCGTTTTTGTGGGAACTTAGCTTGGAAGATATTTGCGCGACGTAGGTACTCTTACGGCTTAATCTGTCAAGGACACTTTTAGTGTTTACGAAAGTTCGACCGCTGGAGGCGGCGATGTCTGCCGCGTGCCCCGTGAAGGGGGCGAGGCAGGACGGATTCGTGCCTACATTAGTGACTTGTGAGTCAGACATGCGCAACATCCGCCGCCCTCCCTTTTTTCCTCCCCCCCCCCCTCCACCCTGCTCCGATGGCAAGGCAGTGCCAGAGTGACCGGAAGTGGGACGGGCGCATTGGCCAACAAGACTGAATGGGCCGTCTAAACGTGCCCCACGCGACCCGACCTCCATTACATGTACCGGGCGATACTTGTTTATACTATGGACGTGGTCCGGCATGGGTATGTTTTACGCCCGGTGTCACTTACTTTGGGGGGGGGGGGCAATTCTGCTAAAACTAGAAGACTGGCGATATTTATTTGTAGGTGCCAGTGAAAGGTATGAATAGACCTCTCTATGGCTGCTGCGTTAGGTTGGTCAAGAAACTTTAAGGCATTCATCGGAGTAAAAGTACGACAATGCTAAGCCCTTTTTGACAGTGCGTCAAAATGGAAGCTAAATTTATTTATTACTATCATTAGATAGCAAAAATAGTGCCCCCTTTTGATTGGTGACAGTATGGAAGATCAGAATTTGAGATATCACAAATTTATTGGATTTTCAACTCTTTTCCTCAACATAATTGCTCCCCCGAGTAATTAATCCCGGGCGTAAACCATACCTTTGCCCGCGGTGCACAACCAAGGCCAGTAATTCCAGGGTTTTGTCATTGTTTTCCCACCAGCCTGTATCGGAATAAACCGAATAGTGAGGCATACCTAAATCCAGATGTTGGTTAGGAAAATTAGACGATTCATATAAACGAATATCAATAAAAACAGGCTACGAGGGTTATGGGACAAGAAAAAAAACGAATGACCATGACGGAAATAAATGAAGTGGAGGGGAAAATATCCGCTTTTCCGCTGGGTTTCCATCAGACCAGCGCCTAATCACCAACATCAAAGAACAACAAACAGGAGACCCATCAGCCTGACTATGACTTTCAGCCAACGCTACACTCACGCCAACAGGGTTATGTAAAACCAACCCCAGGAGAAATAGGGCTCAGCGTTACAGGCGTCTTGGTGCATCAGAACACAAGTCTGTCTCCTACTCAAAGGATTTTTGCAACTGCTACCCTCAACAAGTCATGGCTTGAGGTTTACCTTCTCGTTATGGCGTGAGAGAGAGAGAGGGAGTACTTAGCCTATTGAGACGCGTCCTGGGCTAAGGTGGGTTTTGCTGCAGGGTTCGGCATCGCTTTTAGTTACCATAACACTAGACCAAGCCGTAGTGGTCAAAGTCCAAGTAGGCACAGATGATCATAAGGTACTTGTTTATGAAAGTCAACCAAAATCATTTGCAGTGTGATCCATTCCCGGCAGAGACCCTCTCAGAGAGTGTTTTGCGTCCGCCTCGCAGTGCATCAAAATTCAAGCTGGACAGACAACTCGACTGGTCGAAAGATTTTTGATAATATGTCCCCTAATAGCACACTGCTTGACGTTGTAGGGAAAAATCTTTGAAATAATGCGCGTGGAATCACCTAGAGCAGGATGGAGTTAACAATATTTCGGTTAGCTTACTTCTACTACAATTTTCGAGGGGAAGCTGGCTTTCGCCTCTATATCCAATCTCGCAAATGAAACAGCTGCAACCATGTCTCACCTTTACAATTTTTTGAATCAAATATTCGACTCGATTTTCTGACAATACCCGTTTTAGTTAGGATTATTATCTACAGTAAATCCCCCAGTAAATCAGTGACACAGTAACCCCGCCAAGCATAGCATGCTGGCCCGTGCGGCGAATTAATGTGCGAGTGCTGTGTGGACAGTGGAGGCGTATGCGGCGAGTGTGGGTTGTCGCCCCAGGCACTGGCTCGCCAGTCTCTGTGTGATGGATTCGCAAGTGACCAACCAGGCCGAGGCGTGAGGTGAATGTACGGGGACAGTGTGGACATGAGAAGCCGGCGGTGTCAGTATCAGCTGCGGTAATGGTGCTGGTGGAGCTGGATGTGGCGGGCGCGTTGAGTGGCGGAGTGTGGCGGAACTTGGCATGGTGGGTGTGTTGGATGTGTTAGGTGTGTCGGGGCTGCGGTCAATTCCGCCCTCGTGGACACGCATGTGGCCGAATAGACCCATGTGATGCATGAATGTGCGAGGGCAATGTGGACAGTGGAGGTGAATGCAGCGGGTGTGGACTGCTGCTCCATGCACTGGATCGCCAGTCACTGTGTGATGGATTCGCAAGTGACCAACAAGGCCGAGGCGTGAGGTGAAGGTGCGATCACAATTAGGGCAGGTATAGACCCGGTCCTCGTCAATGGCGTTGACGGCGCTTGTTGGTGCGTCAGGATTTTGTGCAGAGTTGATGAGCATGGCAGACGTCACAGTGACAGACGTTGAGGCGATGGAGGAGAAGAAAAAGATGGAGAAGAAGGGTGATGGTGGTGGTGGTGGTGGTGGTGGTGGTGGTGGTGGTGGTGATTCGGGAGGGCGGCCAGCGCTAGTTGACGGCGTTGTAGATGAGGGAGAGGCGGATGAAGAGAGAACGGTTGGTGCACCGCGCGTGCTGCAGTTGGTCCGGAGGTGCCTAAGTAGTCCATTTAGCACCTGGAATGTCTGTTGACATCGTGGACACGTTGGCAGCGGTTGGGCGCTGGCTTTGTGAGGCGGAGGCGGCGGCAGTTTGGATTTGCGTGCATACATACACACGCGTGGTGAACCCTAAAACCACCAGCTGCACTTGAACTCTTTCCCTGTTGGGTACTCGCTACCATTCACTTACGTGTCCTGATACATTAAAGGCCACACTTTCAAGCCTCTCCTCTCTTCCTCTCCGAATTCCGATTTGGAGCGTACAACTGTCTTTCCTTTTATCTGACAGTTGAGTTTATGTGAAACAGCGATTGAACCTTGAGTCATTGTTACTCCTTTCCCAAGGGGTCGTAATTGTGGGAGTAGTTCAGAAGTTTTGTAGTTGCACGCACTTCCCTGGCGTGTTTGACATTAGACTGGTAGCGCACCATCTCATCAGGTGATTAATTGTGATTAAAGGGCTACGTCATGGCTTTCTTAGTATGCCCGTACAGCACGGAGCTTTGAGGAAGAAGAGGATGGAAACTAAGAGGGAAGAGGAGGGAGAAAATACATTCGGACAGCACACTCTGACCACAGTCATTAATCGATTTTGAGCAGAGCATATGGCACTTATTTATTATGCTGAAAGTCACACTTACCAAAAACAAATTATCGTTGGTCAAAAGCGCAAAGCTGCTTGTATCAACCTAAAAGAGTCTGTTGCTTTCAAAAAACGCTGAATCAACCAGTAGTTAACCATTACTAATGAGGCCCCCTACGTGATTTATTTCGGCAGATGCAAACTTATGCCTAGAAGAAGGGTATTTTTAAATAAAAAGCGATCTCATACTCGCCCACTTCGGCGTGCTCCCAAAACAGAAATAGGAGCGTCAGTCAAAAAGTAAGCTGTGATTTCGTGACTGTGGGCTCTCGTACTTCCACAGTTCTGGAGAAATGATAAAAATCGGTTAGCATTAAGTCCTCTGCCAAACTAGGTTCCTGTGTCTACAGTGAGTGGCCTATCTCATGAAATGTTGGTTGAAATTCTGAAATGCGTTTCCTATTAGGAAGGATTACTTGGTCGCGGTTGTAATACTGCTTATCTTAAAATATACTCTTATAACATTTCGGACTGGGCACGATGTCGGCTTTTAAATGCACTTCCCTTCAATCTCCTGTAGAAAGCGTGCTTGGTAAAAAATGACTACTTAAGCAGCACGCATTTTTTCCATTGATTTTCGATGGTCTTGGAAATTCAAATATATTTTATAGAAACCATAAAAAATATGCTTTGTTTTAGATAATCAATAGAGAATCACGTCTTCTTTATATTTTATACTTAAGGAAGATGGATAATTAGGTTTTAAAAAAGTTTTCTAATTGCCGAATAATTCGGAGCCTGATCATTCGTTGCATTAGTGCTTAGTGCTTTCACTCTACAAGGTGCATGCTATCCGCGTAAAGAAAATCACACATTTTTCTATGCCATTAAAGGGATATCATACAGAGTTCATAAAATTTTGCAATGGATGCGGACCATGTTGTACATTTCATGAGTAGCAGTGGTAAACGGCCAGGTACGATGCTATGTGAATGGACATTTCACGGTCTTAAAAAGTCTCATAATTAGAAACTTTTTTAAAACCTAATTATACTCCTTCCTTAAGTATAAAATATAAAGAAGACGTGAGTTTCTATTGATTGACTAAAGGAAAACATATTTTTGTTTATGGTTTCTATAAAATATATTTGAATTTCCAAGACCATCGAAAATCAATGGGGAAAATGCATGCTACTCAAGTAGTCAGTTTTTACCGAGCACGCTTTCTACAGGAGATTGAAAGGAAGTGCATTTAAAAGCAGACATCCTGCCCAGTCCGGAATGTTATAAGAGTATGCCTTGAGATAATCAGTATCACAACCGCGACCAAGTAATCCTTCCTAATCGGAAACGCGTTTCAGAATTTCAGCCAACATTTCATGAGATAGGTCACTCACTGTATTTTCCGCGTAATCCAACGCACCCATTATACCATCTACGGACCATCGACTACTTCCTTCGGTGCAGAACTGCTCGGAACTGCAGCATGAAGCTGCACAGTCAGAACTGCCACATACCCAGCACACTGTCATCGCAGAAGACGTTGCGCAAATTACCAGACTGACGGGTCTCAGTCAGTAGCACAACAGACAAAGCCACCTATTTCAGCGGTATTTGTGCCCTGCTGAAGGCTTCTGCACCACCGATCGATAGGTCGCTTAGCCTTCCCACTCCACCAGCACGCGAAAGCAGGCTAACAACCCTCTGCGTGGGCGTCAGGCTGCGCGGGCTTTTGTATGCAGCAGTTAGGTGACTGCACCAAAAAGTACCCGCGAGCTGTGAGGACGGCAGCGGAAGGGAAGACTGATGGCTAATCAAAAAAGCTAGAACACCTCTCAAAGGAATACCACGTAGTGTATCTACTCAAGTCCTCAGAATTCGGATTGGTTGGACCGTTGTCTTAACGCGTAGGCCAAATCCGGTTTACAGAATCTACGATTTCGCAGACAATCATTGTCAATTGTAAAATTATTTTCCGCATTTTTCTGTAGTATCCTGTTTTATCACTAAGTGTAATTTAGTTCGAGTCCTTTTTAGGACACTTGTTAGCTGTTACTGACTGTTACTGACAAAACTATTCGCTCTTTAGCCTTGCTTTAGAAATACTATGGCGTTGGAACGTAAGTGTTGTGCACTGAGATGTAAACTGCTCAGAATAGACTGTACGGACAGCAGAAATTATCAGAACCCCAAACAACTGAGCCGTGCCAATATTTATTTACTGGCGACTGGTGAGAGAATGTGCGGAACCCCTGAAGCACGGGCCAAAATCTTCAAATGATCCTCAAAAACAGACGCTTACGCAAATGTTGTCGCAAAACCGATCTTACACAATACTATACTAGTGCGTGTGGGGCACTTCTGTCAGTCGCCTATGATAAGGTCACCAAGCCAAAAAGGAGCCCTTTATAGGCGTGCACATTTTCCATTTATTTTCGAAGTCTCTTTAAATTCACTCGTATTTTCTGCAAATACAGCAAAAAACATATCATCTGTTGTAGTTGTTTTGCGAAAAATGACTACGGTTTTAAGGACGTAATCACTGGACTTTCTGAGGCGACGGCATGGCAATTCCTGTTCTGGGATTTATAAATGCTGTTTTCAGCGTACACAGCGTGGTTTAAATTTTCCGAAGTACCTTTATGTGTACCAGGGGGCTACTCCATACGTTACGAAGAAACCTGTTTTAGGAAAGGGGTATAGTATGAAGGGTATAAACCTGATGAACAACCGGAAATGCAGGCTGTTTCTAACAACCCAGCACAAATAGCGAGCGTCATGACATCCAAATATGCGAAAAATCATCTAGGACGGAAGCAGGTTTTCACAAAATGTACTCGAAACTGAAATGTTAATGCAGAATGGTATTACTGACGAAGACAACGGAGACCGGAATGGACATTTCTGGCTTATTAGCCGTCGTCAGCCAGCCATACCCAACCCCGAAGTGTAGAGCACCCGAGGCTCGAACTCGCAACCTGTTAGTTAGAAGTCCACGTCCCTAAACGCTGAGCCACGAGCCCGTTGCCTGTCGGTTTCGATCGGGAATATACAATGGTAAGGGGAGCTCACTGATCGTTCTTACGGAAATCACTCGTTCCGTTGTGCCTTACGGGCTCTCTCTCTCTCTCTCAAGCCCAACCAGCAGCCGTACAGCGGCGCATGATATGTTTATGTATCCTCTCTGGTTGCTGCAACCGAATTTGCTGTAGGTTCGAAAATAAATGCAAAAAACGCATACCATTCGTGCAGTGACTTTTGCTCACGTGCGGCTGAAAAAACGCCTATGCAAACAGCAACATCCTACCATGCCTAACTCAGTGTGGGCTCACGTTTCAGTCTTATCAGTATTAATGTCTGAATACAGGATTTTTTAAATCTGACTTACAAATCACACACAGTGTTTCTTTAACCATGGTACATGAAGCAACATGTCTAGGCAATTTCCCGTACAGGCAAGTAATGTCATTTTATTACCCCCGCTATAAACGGAAAGACTTTAAATTACTGAAGAAAATAATATTTCTGCAAACCACAGTTCCCAAGGTGAAACGGTTGGACGCTATTAGTTAATGTAAAGTGCGCAATTCCTGAATGAGTTTTATGAAAAATAACTGTGTGTTCGCATACAACCCTCTATAAAAGTATCGAAATAAAAAGTGTTTCAGTCGAATAGAGCCCAGTGGAGTAAATATTGTCTAGTGGACAGAGGCTTACGATTATTCGGGCGAATACAGTAGCAGGACTGCCTAGTTTCACCATAAAAACATCTGTTTTTATCGAAACAAAGGTTCTGCTAGATTCTCTGACTAATGTCCCAATACTAGTTTTGTTTAGACTGGGAAAACCGACACCTCCAGTGTTAACAGACGAACTCCAATGGAAGTAATGCACCTTCAAAGAAATTTACCCATACACACAGGTGTTTTTGTGATAAACCTATTCCGTTAGGAATTGGAAGGTATGTCTCTGTATTAGCTACTCCGAGTTCAGCTTCCGATTTATCTACAAATTGTGGACTGGATCGTATAAACTGCTCGCGTGGGTCCGCGTCGCACCACACAGTTGGAGCACAACTCCTTCCAGCGTGTTTTTACATGTCTGGGAAATAGGTTGGTACGGTTTCCAGGGTGCCAATGCATGTCAACATCAGCGCCGTTGATGCTCGGAATGTTTGAAGGCTGACCAGCGGACAGAAACTCTTAAAGTAATAAGCGGTCTCCCCCCGCGTCGGACAGGGGAATATGGACCTCCCCCGTCCTACAGGAGCCCTGCCTCAAATTCCAAAGGGGAGGGACGAGCTGGGGTCGGCGTTAGTGTTGGAGTTGAAGTCAGGATTAGGCCTAGAGTTAAGAGGGTTGGGTTTTGGGTTAGGGTTAGAGTTGGGAGAGGGGAATGGGAAACCCCCCGAAATTTAGTGCGAAGGGTCTTTATCACTGCACATGATTGTTTTTCTCTCTTACTTGAGGCTGATCGGTAAGCTCTACGCCAGATTTTCGAAGTTGGCGCATGCGATTTTTCCATTCAGCTTCCCCATCCAAATGCTGCGCCTAGCCCTGATCCATGCCCTTTTAATGATCGTTGCGAGAAGGCTGTTCGAGGAAACAAACCGCCAAATTCAAAAATCTACCAGGTCGAGGCTTAGGTGTCATTTGAATAGAAACTTGAACGAGTAATTTGGGGCTCATCCTTGCAAAAATTCCCAATTACGAACTTCGAAGACAAGTTGATGGCTTATTCGAGATCGATAAATTCCTTTAAAAAAACCTGTTTGATTTGGTAACTGAATATACCACCACGTATTTAATGAGATACATTCGACATTGTTGCGGGTTCGGGGGCGTAAATCACAAGGAAATATGTCGGTAAGATGTGGTTATGTAGCCCCACCTGATGGACACAATACTGCTGGAGTTAGGGTTAGGGATTAGGGTTAAAGGCTAGGTTTAGGAGCTATGGTTATGGTTTATGGGTAGGGGTAGGAGTTAGGGGTTAGGCTTTGGGCAACTATTTCTCAACCACTCAAGTTACGGCCGCGCATTCCCAATAGCTTTTTTGCATACAACAGCTTGACCTCGTCGCCTGCGCGTTTCGCGGCCCCACCTGTAAAAAACCCTATTACCATTGGTCCCGTATTAGAGGTGACTGGGGTTTGTTTACTTCAGGTGGGGCTACAGAACCACGTCTGACCGAAATGTCTGTATTTGCTGAACTTTGCAGACAGGTTCAACCACGCGACGCTATTGGAACCACAGTTATTATCTTCGCGTTCATTAAAGACAGTAGAGAACAAGGAGTATGCATTCTAGACATAGTACTAACGGCACCATCACTTTGATGGATACTTAAAGTATAATTTCGCCTTCCTGCTCCAATTTTCAGACAGATGGGCTTTTCATTAATTAGCACATGGGTCAAGGGATGGGCAGCGTGTCAAATTCAAGTAAATAACCTCAGCATCTACCCAAGAAGATGAAGAAGAACAGCGGACGATTGCATGGGTCAGACCGCATTATTCATGCGGGCGTTTCAGGAACGTCCTCAGTTCCAACACAAGGGCACTTAGATGATTGGTTCCACTGACTTCCGTTTACCCGGTCTTGCCATCTGTCCATTTCTAAAACACTGTCTTCAGAGCTAACCGCTAGCAGGTTTTTGTAACCGCGACCCTTCGGAGGACTGGTCAGCCGTCTCCTCATGCGAGCTCTGGGTTTAACGTCTCCGGCGTTTGGCTGAGTCAGTGTTTCACGTGGGTTCAATGACCCCAGGCTGGCTTCTCCCAACACCCACTTTCCATTTTGGGCCTCAGCTTTTTGGCCCGCATGTGGTGGCCGGAATTCTCGGCTCCACATGTGGATAGTAACGCCGCTGTCATTTAAGGGGATCGAGTTTTGACATTAAAATAATTTCTTTACTACTTCCGTCAGATGTATAATTTACGACGGAGAAGAGATAGAACATTTTACCGGCCTTCTTCAACGGTCTGGTCTGTTGAGAAGATTGTAGCGAGAGAACGACGACTATGACGTGATTGCTGAGCCCAAATAGCATTTACACAGTCTGCTACAAACGTAGTTGCAACAGGACGCATTGCTGTGAACCAAAAGAGATGACTGATGAATTGCTACAGCGTAGACGGGTACTCAGAAAGAATGGCTCCCTTTACAACTTCCTCACACGAATGAAACGAGATATCAATCCTCACCGGACCCCAATACTGCCAGTCGCTTTCACCTGCCACTCTGGGTGGGGTACACACCGGCCGGAGGAAACCACCAGGTAACATGACAATGAACGCTTGGATTCGCTTACTGGATCCGGTGGAGTGGCGGATCATCCGGTTGCCTCGGAGAAACAGAGAGATTACTCGGAGACGGATGTTCGAACACGTATCGGCAGTGGGGAGGAATGGGCCCGGCTGTCAACCCGAAACTCACTCGACGCGACAAACTCGTACTTCCAAGTTTGATGAGCTCTATATCTTCGTGAGCTGTTTGAATTACTCCACCCCGACATGAGGTCTACCAGAAAATACGATGATTTTCCCCTCCATCATCGGCATCAAAACTTTACCTGGGTGAATTATCAGTTATCTTGGGAGCAAGTTAATAAGTATAGCTGTCGGCTATGGTACCGGTAAGCCAACTGCCAAACTGTTGATTGGATCACAGCGATTAACGACGTGGATGTGGACAAGCAGATTTCCGTCCCTCCCAGGCACGAGCATCTGCGATGAATGTGGAAGCTGATAATTGTTGTGAGTGCTAGATCGCGCAGCAACTACATTCTAGAAATGCCTGCCTGCCTGTGCGTCCAACAACTTTATCTGTCACTGTTTGATTGCGAATACGAACGGGGGGAGAGATGTGAATAAATTCTGTGTTTCTACGATCAAAGCCCCTTCGTCTCACCTACTTCCCCTAAACTCACATTTTCGCTGGCATTGACCGGAGGCTCTTTGATGCACTAATACAGAGGCGTCCAAATCACACAATACACTGCACTTTGATGATCATTAAAGTGCAGGTGACATTTTCACCAAGACTTCGACTCGACGACAAGATGCGTGCCCCCCCTCCCCCTACATCCAGGAACACATACGCATGCATCTGGTTCCTTATTTACTCCAGTGGAGAGGACTAACTTTAACCCCACTTGACCTCTCCACTTTGTGCTGGTTCACATGACAGAATGGTTTTGGAACCTCACGAGTACGTCGTTCTGTCTTTGTGGTGAGAGCAATATCAGTAGTATTTGAAGCAGTGGCGGTTGTGTCAGTATTTTAGCAGAGGCGCTATGAGTACATGTGGGAGCGAGGGTGGCGCGGAGGTAGCAAATAGAGTACCATAAGCATTAGCAGCTGTATAATTAGGAACAGCAGTAATAACGGTAATTTTAACAGCGATGGTAGTAGTATTGTTATTAGTTGTGGCTGTGGTGGTAGCAGTAGTAGTATTAGTAGTAGTAGTATTAGTAGTAGTAGTAGTAGAAGTAGTAGTAGTAGTAATAATAATAATAGTAGTAGTAGTAGTAATAGTAGTTGTTGTGGCAGTGGTGGTAGTAGTAGTAGTAGTAGTAGTAGTAGTAGTAGTAGTAGTAGTAGTAGTAGTAGTAGTAGTAGTAGTAGTAGTAGTAGTAGTAATAGTAGAAGTATCACGGGAAGTAACTCGGATGGTAGGGACATTGGCAGCAGCAGTGGTGGCAGTCGACACAGGCGTATTAATACTATTTACAGTAACCAGTGCGAATAGCATAAGAAGTGGTAGCAACAGCAGTGGCACTACAGGCAGCAGTCGTATTGGTAGCAGCAGCGTTAGTGGTAGCGGCAACAGCAGCAGAGTTGCTGTTTGCAGTGCTAAATGCAGCATCACAAGCAGTTGTGATAGTGGAAATGGCAGTAACAGTAATAACGGAAGTAACAACGGCAGTGAAAGTGACAGCTCGATCGTCATTTTCGACAATGTTCACCGGACGCCCCATGGCATGCTGAGCGCAGGGATGATGACCTGCGCGTGGATTAATTTGCAATGAAAACGGACCTTCGGGGCATCTACCACAGTCTCTTCTTACCACGTACCTGAGCCCACTGTCATGACAGAGTCAAGGCGGCTGGAGACGGAATCGAGTGCAGGAGGCCGGCACGGCGTGGACTCGCACCTAGGCTTGCCACCACATCCCCTGGTCCCCGCACAGAGGACCGCAATTTCGGATCCCAACTGAGTGTAAGTGCCATAAAAGCCATATTAAGCGCGAGCCATTACAGTCTGGCTTTCCGCTCCGAGAGGAAGACCGATCTATCCCGTCAGTTGGCAGCCTTCCAAAACATAGCGCATCAGATTAGTTGTAGGGCGTGATATGTGCTGAGGGGCGACTGCACTCGCTCTTCCCTCTCCTGTGCACCAGTCGGGCTTCCGAGTCAGTCAAGCAAATGATACTGAGAGTGGGTGTAGTCTCTGACAGAGTTAAGAGCAACCCGTCCACGCGTGCAACGCACGTGACATAACCACCGTAGAATACACCAGGACTCGAGGAAGAGCCCGTAAGGCACATCGGAGGGAGTGATTTCCGTAATAACCATCGGAGAGCGTCCCCTAACATTGTATATTCCCGATCGAAAACCGACAGGCAACGGGTTCGTGGCCCAGCGGTTAGAGGCATGGACTTCTAACTAACAGGTCGCGAGTTCGAGCCTCGGGCGTTCCACACTTCGGAGTTGGGCATGACTGGCTGACTACGGCTAATAAGCCAGAAATGGCCATTCCATTCTCCCTTGTCTTTGTCGGTAATGCCATTCTATAGAGATTTCGCATGTGCTAGGGAGGCAGAGGAACCCCATGGAGAAGGAGCTAACCCCACTTGCCCGAGTATGTGGATGTGTTGATGGGGGAGTGTATGATGAGGTAAGCATATTGACGGTGATTTACCACGTATTTTATCGTAAACGCATGAGATCGGGAGGACCCATGCGGTGATTGAATGTGTGTGTGGGCAATGAGGACACTTTAGGTGGGTGGGGAAGGTGTATGTCGGTGCTCCAGGCATTGGTTCCCCAGTCTTCGTGCGATGGATTCACAAGCAACCGACCTGATCGATGAGTGAGGCGAATGTGCGGTCGGAATGAGTACAGGTTACAATCGAGTCGACGTTTCTGGTGAAGGGGACGGTGGTGGTGAGAGTGGTGATTGACGGGGCATCTGAAGTGCTCTCACCGGTGCTGGGCATTTAAAAGGTAGTAGTTGTTTTTTCACGGGCTATGGCAGGGATGATAGAGGTGGTGGGGGTAGCGACGTCGGCTGAGGCCTAGTCGCATTCAGGAGTGTGGTCATGGGGGGTGCTAATGATGGTGGTGGTCGCAGCCGGCCGGTCGCAGGTCCGAGTCTGGAATCGCCATGGACTTCGGCAGAACACAGAACTCAAAATGTACAGGATGGTAATTTTGATGACGCCACTGTAAGGGACGTAAACATGAACCGCTTACGTCAATCAAGTCAGGAACGCTCGATAGCTTCCGTCTTATCTGCCTCCGAACGAAACACGATACCGGACACGAAAGTCTTGCAATGGACTGGAATCTTCAGCAGCCGCATCATGCTGAGGCAACTGCAACTGCGTTGTATCGGTCATATCGCGAGGATGGATGGTGAGCGCCTGTCTGAGTGGAATTACTCTGGGAACAACACTACCGGCAGTCTGCGATCCTCCCTGAAGTATCCACAACTCAATCCAGCGACCCGAGGCGACTGCGTCCAGGACTGGCCAACCTGGTGAAATTCAGTTAAAACTGAAGCAACGATTTACGAGTCCAACCGGATCGCTACTGTGAAGTCCAAAAGAGCGGCTTGCATGTAGCGGGCGCCGCGGACATTAAACCCTACCACTCCACCACTTCCAGCATGTCCACGCTTTCAGCCTACATTCCGCGCACGCATCGGTCTCATCGGACCTCTCCGGACCGAATGCAACAACGACTCGACAACTCCACCTACTGCCTCCACAAACGGCCCCACCTTTTACTTAGTATGGACTACACGAACTACTGAATCTAGTTCAAAGAGAGGGGGATAGCAATGCGTGTTGTCGGTGACTGAGACTGCTGCTGTATTCCAATTAATGCGATAAAAATATCCGATTCACAGAGTAGTCCACTTGTTTTTACCCGCCCAGCAGACTGCGCCTCAGGGTGAGGCAGCGTCCAAATTGTACGTGCGCAGAGCCGAGGCACTTTCAAACCCCAGCCAAATGAACATAGTCTAGCAGTATACCTACTACACGGCAGCATATTAAGCGAAATTAATGTCCTACTTAGCATAATCTTTCACTGACGGGAAGGCATCATGCTCAGAAGAGTCGGTCGGACTCAAAATGAGGAAACACAGGACAGCAATATGCTGCGGCTTTTGGCTTTCTAGGTCACAAATGGCACGGGAAACGAACAGGCCAGATAACAGGAATGTTCGGCTCACAAAAGCGTGCCGACGAACGGTTCCCTGACAAACTGATTGACCTGATTTAATATTTGAGTTGATTAGACGTATAGGTGGGGACCCGCAACACAGGACACGCCCATACAATACAGGTGACCGTACGCTAAATTCCGAGAGGAGTGAATATTTCCATATCCTAACCCTGATACTACCTATAGCTCCAACCATAACCTGAAGTCAGGCCTTACCTTGACCTTAACGATAATTTCCCTGGAGATTAGCGCAAAGCCACTTGTACCGCGGGCGGCTACTGTTCCAATACCCCGCGGCGGAAGCCACATGAGCAGTCCCTGCCGACGCTAGAATCAGCTTTCACGGGTGCCTCACGGTTTTACCACCAGTAGACGTCATCCCTGCCCTCCACCCAGAGGGTTTCGCAGTCCGCATACCATCTACATAAACGTTCTTCACATATTTAGAGATTGTAGGCTTTAGAACGGGGAGTTCATTGCGTCCGATGTTTGGCAATACATTTACGGTTATAAGGGAAAAAAGATGGCATGAAAGTTTAAGCAGTGTTTGCAATGCAAACCGTAATATTCTTTACAAATGCTTAGGAAAGTATTGATTCAGCAGTGGCCAAGTGACATGGATTGGCACGAGAATTCTTATATTATCCGTGCAACCAACAATTCCCAAAAGTTTTTTGGGAAAGGGGACCACGGTTGCAATCTCGAAGGGAGTTTTGATTATCGGCAAACCGAGCCTTGCTTGAAGTGTTTATCGGTCCTCAGATATGACAGTAGCCCAAATCTCCCAAATTCTGAAGCTCTGTCTCAAGACCTACTTCACTTTCGACGGGGTAATCTACGAGCTTGAGAAAGACACGCCAGCGGATTCGGCGATTTCGAGATTCATAGCACAGGCGGTCATACAACGGTAGGAATAGCTGGTCTTCTAACACCACAGACCGAAGTTCTGGACGCAGTATGTGGACGATATCTTCGTCGTCATCGAACAGAATCAGATGTTGACATTCAAAGAATATCTCAACGCCACCATCCTAGGCATGCAATCTATGATGGCGGAGAAGGCAAACAACCAGCTAGCCTTCCTTGATTTCCTCGCCCGTCGTAGAGATTATGGTGGCCCAAAAACTAAGGTGTTCAGGAAAGCAACTAATACGATACAAGTAATGGGCTTCAATAGCAATCATCCAATCAGCCACAAACGCATCTACACAAAAGCGCTATACCCACATATCGAGATGCATTGCAGTGAAGCGGAAGAAAATACTGCTGAATTACAATATCTTGGACGGGTGCTTAGAGCGAATGGTTACTCGCGCGACTTCGTCAGCTGGTGTGTGCGCGAACGCGATGAATGACAACGTGCAGTCCACCTCAGGTTTTGACGAACTGTCCCGTACATAAGAAACGTCTCCGAAGCTGTCAGTCGCCTCTTCGCACCACCCGGAAGCGGAATTGCATACGGATCGGGAGCAACCATCAGGCGGTAGGTCATGAGGTCGGAAGATCGTCTGTATGGGGGGAGACCTTTGGAGTCATTTACCAGATCTGGTGCAGCTGCAGACGAAGGAATTACGTCGGAGAAACTGAGAGGTCACTCCTAACGCAAATGACCGAATATGCGGCAGCAGCAGCAGCAGCAGCAACAGTGAGGATGGATGACGTTAGCTCTCATATCGCTGCTCACTTGATGGGAACCGGCCACACTGAAATTACATCTCGAGGGATGATAATCGTGTGAGTCGCGGGCCACCTGAATCGTGGTTCTTCAGCCTGCAGTCTATCCACAAGCGTAATGACCCTCCGCCCCCATATTCTGTGCTGCGATTTCGCCTGAACCAAATAATCAAACATGTGGGTGGGGCGCGGGTAACCCACAGTTCCGGTGGGTGAGGGAATAGGGGGTTTGATAGGTACTGCGCAAGTTCGCTCTCCAAAAACTAATTTACGCACAAGTCACTGCTGAGTCTGTTTTATGTGCCAGGGCGTAGATGGCGTCGTTTGCGACTGCCGGTGATTATCACAGCAAATCGAAGCAAAACGCACCGAAGTAAGCTGATCCGATTGTTAGGTACTGCAGCGTAAAAACATCCGGTTGTGCAGTGCCCCAGCTCACCTGCGTGTACAGACCAAAATAAATGCATAGACGGCCGGCTTAGCTGACAAAATTATTCATTTTCACATCATTGCGCTTGAATTGATTTTTCCACTTCAAAGGGACAGCCGTTGCTGCTGTCACCAGAAAGGAAGATAGTGCAAGCTTTAGACAGCCATGCAAATTGTGACAGTGAGATACCAGGATTAAGTGAGAATATGAGCAAAAAGCGCAGGATACGAGAATGGCTACTGTTGGTCCACTTTTTCAACAACCATAAAACACGTGGCCGGGTGCAGTTCGTCATCACTTCACCGCCTAAGCCAAGTGATCAGATCTTTCGTTTTACTATGAAACTTGTGATATTCCCTTCGATTTTTTGGGTAGGCAATGATTTACCAGTAGTCGATGACATGAGCATTTCTAAACTATTAGTTTAGTTAATAATTTCTAAAAATTATCTTCGATAAAAGCCACCTCTTTCATGTCTAGGTGACCTAAGTCCCAATCTCGATGGAAGCTTTGATAACCAGCAAACCGAAGATGTTTTGTACTTCGTTTTTTTAAAAATGGCAGACAAAAATGTCTGTTGGGACTTTCTGGCGAAGTATACGGAACTTTCACCCATGACACCTTAAGCTGCCTTGACTTCCCCTTAATTATGATTCAGTTCTCGAACCGGAGCTTCCGACAGCATAAAAATTTCTACCTTGTTTATGCAGTCACCTGCCATCGTCTGGTGATCCATTTGTTTTGGTGCCTGTGCTCATTAAAAAGTATCACCTACTGACGACAGTTGAAGTGCCCTGCTATACAACAAGTGGCAGCGGATTCCCGTTGAGTTGACATGGATGCCAGAAATCCCCCCCGTTAACATCAATGAGTCGACCGCTGGGAGAAGTTATTTCCGCGCCTTAACGTTCGGATCGGTCGGAGATGGATAGTTGTAAATATGGATCAGGCAATCACACCAGCCGTGTATCATTGTAGCTACCTCCGCTGATATTTGTACCAGCCGAAATTTCTTCTGCTGTCTAGTGTCTTTCATCTTGACTTCCTAATTTTTGCTAGGCCAGTGCGCGTTCGATGCATATTTTGAGCAATGTCCGGATAGAGAAGCTGTCTAACATCAAACTTAAAAACCATCGTAGTCCTTCCTTCCGAACCGCCGACTACTGAAGACGTTCTGCCTCTCTTTCCTCTGAATTTGATAAACTGTCCCCACAGAGCATCAGGCAAGCAAACAGGCAGCAATCTTTTGTCTACGGTGAGAGCTGGCAGTCCCATTGACAAAGCGACGCGTTTTACTGACAGCCGCTGTTTTCGCATCTATCGTCCAAGGTATGTGCAACTCCCGTTAGGTTGAATTTTGACCTAGAATCAATACACATACACAGTCATTAAGGTGTGTATGCGTGTGTGTGTGTGTGTGTCTGTGTGCGGGTGTGTGTGTTGCGGTTGATAAAGCGCAAGTATACCATTCCTATAGAGGAAATCACCCGCAAGTCTCCGTCCCCGCTCCAACCCTGTTGTGGTGTACACGGTGGACATCGTCGGTCATGACGGTCGAACTGACGTCTGTGTGTGCGTGTGTTTGTGTGTAATGATCAACCTTCCGTACTTAGAATTGTGCCCACAGGTTGCTTAGCAACCTGTCAGCCAAACTCCTACAATAATCACAACCTTGAGCACGGGCACTCACGCTAACGCTCCGTCAGTCATACACAGTAAATGGTCCTGACCATGTGCAAGAACTTAGTTAAGTCTTCACCGAGACGGTTCTCAAGACGTTTACCCGACAGTGGCTCCTGCTTTCATCAGTCTTTTAATCTATCCAAATGTTCCTCATCTCTCTTTCCGTACGCGTTAGGTGTTCTACATCTTCCTGACCATATTTATCAGTTTAACTTCCCCATTCTTCTTATTCTTCTCACATTTTATGGTCTTCATCTCCCTTCTCGTTCGCTTCTTAGTGTTCCTTGTTCTGCTGCAGCTTCGTCTTATTATTCCTATCCTTTTATTTATTTATTTCATATGATTTCTACTGCATTTGCCGGTTAGGCCCAAGAATCCTCTCTTCTTATTCACCTCTTTATCTACGACGACCTTTATTAGTCTTCCATTCTTTATCCTGTCACTCTCCCATTGCTTTGAGTCGCTTTTTCATTCCATCCAAATTCTGTTGCCGTCAAATGCCTTCTCCTGTTATGGGGGATAAGGCCCAGAAAATTGTGTCTGCGACCCATGTGTAGTTTTCGGTTGAGGATGTACTGAGTAGTGCTTTGACAAAATCATATCTATGCGCCTCAGTGTGCGAGCACTGTCTTTAGAGTCCTGAATCGCCTAAACAAACAGAAATAGCCACATGAACAGGGGATGGCGGACTTTGTGTCGAAGTGTACTCATTGCGTGACTGTTTCCCAATCTCACTTCCCCTCCCCAGAACGCGTGCGATCAGAGACACTGTATAGTCTTCCCTACCAGATCGGGGGTCGTTGCAAGCCGGCAGTCATATAATGCACGTCGAAGCACTTTTTGTACGAAAAGCTGTGGATCCTCCGTGACTGTCTTATCCTGCTGTCATTACATATTAGGTATCCATGGCGCCACAAATTCTTCAATTCAAAAATCTGCAGTTGCCCCAGCGATCAGACACTCTGATGCTCGTCTATTCGTCATGATATTCCATGAACTACCTTGCGCATTCCCAGTTTCCACAGCAACCACCCAAGTCCGTAGGAACGCATCGCAACAAGCCAGCCAACAGGTGTGACCTAGGTTACTCTACTGCGCTTCATAGCTGACCGGTATCCTGACAGTTTTGTCGAAAAACTGTAGACGAAACCGCGGGAGAAGAAACGTCAATGTGAGCCAAAACCGAAGCGCTGGACCTTCGTATCTTATATTACTGGTATTTCCAAAGAATTTGCAAAACCAACGGATGAACTAAGGATCGGAGTCCATCAAATGTCGAAAATCGCACTACGTCGGCGGCTCATGCATGTTGCGCACCCAATAAACACCAATCAAAATTCTGGCGTCATTCGCCGGATGGAATGCAACTGTAGCCGGCACAAGTAAGTTGACAAAAACGAAAAGCAGTTCCACATGAGGCTGCAGAAAAATTAACTGACACAGAGACAGAGAGACAAGAATTCGTAGGTGGACTCTAACTCGTTCTCGCCGATGAAAAAGGCCGCTTTAGATCGTGTGAGAATCCCAAGTCAGTATGATAACCGGACTTCACACCTGCGAAAAAAGTGAAATTCGACCGATATCGTAATTAATACACATAGTTCTGTCGACCGCATGTGAGACATTGCGCAAACAAATCGGTGCGAGAGTTGAAGGTCATTCTCAGCGGAAATGAATTAGATGCCCATTAATTGAACAGTTCCTTTTCGCCAAAACGACGAGGTTCCAGTAAAATTCGACATTTCGGGTTCAAGGAAAATTAGTCTATGTGAGTCATATGTGAGTAAATATTCGACGTCCAGATATCTTAGCTTCTAGTATTTGTCTGACGTTTCGGAGACTTTCTCGTTCGCATCATCAGAGTGCTGCGGCTGCTGTCCCTGCTGGTATTATTGAGTCTCACCGCACGCCTCGCTTTATGCCGTGCTCGACGCCAAACTTGACCTATCCGTTTGCGTCTGACTCGCTTTGACCTCCGTGAGGCTGACCGCTGGCGGGCTCACGTGACCTTTGTCCCCTTTACGGCCGGCGTAGTTGCAGCCAAGTCAGAGTGCCCGTTGGCCTTCCCCCACGTCGGTCGGCGGACTGATCAGACGTTGGTGTTCACGCTGGCTGCTATCACTTTCGCCGGCGCGTCGGTGAGACAGTGTTCGACTTTGATCACATGACCTCCAGCTGCCACCTCACCTCTTTTTTGCAAGCGTCGGCTCTCGGCTCCGCGTGCTCGCCTGTCCTAGTGGTTCTATCCGAACGGATCCAACCCTTGTGAGCCTGGTAGGCGGGATGCAGGTTTATAGCTCGCTTGGAGGTCCCAGTCGAGTACCAGTTTGGAGATCTCGTTGGCGCGACGAATCACCTCCGCTTTCTCAAAGACGAAACTATGGCTCATGTTTTGTGTGTAGCCATGGACCAGAGACAGCTGCCCGTTTGCTTCTGACTCGCCTTGACCTCACTGATGTTGACCGTTGGCGGGCACGCGTGACCGGGTGGAATGCAGGTCTATAGCTCGGTTGGGGGCGCCAGTCGAGGACCAAATCTCGAGTACCAGTTTGGAAATCTTATTGGCACGGCCGTCCATGTACGGCCTTTCGCCCCATTGTCTCCTTACGTGGTACCCCAACCTTTGAGCTGTACCAACGACTTTCTTTCCTTTCCGGGGATTCGGAGCGGGCAGTGAAGTCGGCTGAATTGTTTTTGATGAACAACCACCTGTTCTACGTAGAGATCGGCTAGGTGGTCGTACAATTTGACGTGATCTCGTTGTTCACCACTATCTCACTCGCTCTGACTGTCGACAGTATTGACTGCTTTTTCCGGAAAAATATATGACGAGACCGACCAACAGCTCAAACAATTGCTTATCATCGAGCACCCAGAATTGTGTCATAAGACGTTCCGCACATTCAACGGCTAGGTCAATGAGCAAAAGGAGGGAACATCGATGGGCTCGCCTCTGTCTGAAATAATTGCCGAAGCGGTTTTGTGGAGGCTCGAACAGCTGGTCTCCACGTCGTACTGCTCGAAGTTCTCGACCACGTACGTCGACGACTCGTTCGTCCTAATCAAAAGGAGCGACGAGCAGTCCTTCGAGGCATTGTTTACTTCAAAAATTCCCAACATCTAGTTTACCATGGAAGAAGTCAACAGTCAGTTGCTCGTCCTTGACTTAAAAGTTACAAAGATGGCAGAAGCTTTCAAACACACTTTGCGGACAAGAGTAGGAGGAAGGAGGATATGGAGTGCTTAGATGCTTTATTTAAAATCAACGGTTATCCTAAGTCCTCTATATGCAAGTGCCTCAGGAAGCCTCATTTTGAGCGGCCTGATGAAGAAAAACCGAAATTCTGACTTGCAATCTCTTATGAGAAGAACGTTTCTGAAGCGATGACAAGAATCCTGAGGCGTTTTGAGACTGGCATGGTTCATAAACCGGAATGCACAGTCAAGCAGCAAAGCATGAGGCCCGAATAGCTGATACCAATAAATGATTGATCAACAGTGGTTTACAGCACACCATGCCAAATTGTGATGCGAAGTATTATGATAAAACGGACCAACGCCTTGGAACAAGACTGGACGAAAACCAACTTGAAATTAATCGAAAGGACAAGCTGTACAGTGCGTGACCTATCTCATGAAATGTCGGCTGAAATTCTGAAATGCGTTTTCGACTAGGAAGGATTACTTGGTCGCGATTGTGATACTGATTATAATAAGGCATACTATTATAACATTTTAGACTGGGCAGGATGTCGGCTTTTAAATGCACTTCTTTACAATTTCCTGTAGAAAGCGTGCTTGGTAAAAAATAACTACTTAAGTAGCATGCGATTTTCCCATCGATTTTCGATGGTCTTGGAAATTCAAATCTATTTTATAGAAACCACAAACAAAAGTATGCTTTCTTTTAGTCAATCAATAGAGAATCACATCTTCTTTATATTTTATGCTTAAGGAAGGAGTATAATTAGGTTTCAAATAAGTTTTCTAATTGCCGAATAATTTAGGGCCTGATCACTCGTTGCATTAGCGCTTAATGATCACACTCTACAAGGTGCATGCATTCTGCGTAAAGAAAATCCCGTATTTTTCTAAGTCATTAAATAAATATCATACAGGGTTCATAAAATTTTGTAATGGATGCGGACCATGTTGTAAATTTCATGAGGAGCAGTGGTATACGACCAGGTACGATGCTATGTGAATGGACATATCGCGGTCTTAAAAAGTCTCATAATTAGAAACTTTTTTAAAACTTACTTATGCTCCTTCCTTAAGTATAAAATATAGAGAAGACGTGATTGTCTATTGATTGACTAAAAGAAACCATATTTGTGTTTATGGTTTCTATAAAATATATTTGAATTTCCAAGACCATCGAAAATCAAAGGGAAAAATGCATGCTAATTAAGTAGTCATTTTTTACCGAGCACGCTTTCTACAAGAAATTGAAAAGAAGTGCATTTAGAAGCCGACATCCTGCCAAGTCTAAAATGTTATAAGAGTATGCCTTAAGATAATCAATAACACAACTGCGACCAATTAATCCTTCCTAATCGAAAACGCATTTCAGAATTTCAGCCGAAATTTCATGAGATAGGTCACGCACTGTATCTGGTCTATGGCTACACACAACACACGAGCCATAGTTTCGCCTTTGAGAAAGCGAAGGTGATTGGCCGGGCCAACGAGATCTCCAAACTGGCCCTCGACTGGGACCCCCAACCGAGCTATAAACCTGCATCCAGCCTACCAGGCTCACAAGGCTCGGATCCGTTCGGATGGAACCACTAGGACAGGCGGGCACGCGGAGCCGAGAGCCGACGCTTGCAAAGAAGAGGGGAGGTTGCGGCCGGAGGTCA
>CACRXP010000010.1:2074196-2139482 GCA_902702965.1 Spirometra erinaceieuropaei
TGAAAGCGAGTCAGAAGCAAACGGGTAGGTCAAAGTTTGTGCGTCGAGCACGGCTATAATGCGAGGCGTTCGGTGAGGTTCAATAACTCAATACCAGCATGGACATCGATCGCACCATTTTGATGCTGGGAACGAGGAAGTCTCCGAAACGTATATAAGTGCAAGTCCAATTTGCCAATAGAAGCGAAGAGACGAGTCCCAGGAAGTAGTCTTGAAGAAACAGACATGATCGCTGGGACATGAGCTTTATTAGCCTGGCGTTTCTGATTCTGGCTCGAAATCATCATCAGAGACAAAAGCAGATACGGGTGATTCATGCACAAGGGGCTGCAGTATTTATAGGATGCATTCGCCATGCTACCGCATACCTATGAATGTTCACGGCTCCCCCCTTCATCCGGGATCGTTGCACGTGCTGTGATGACTGTTTGATGGCCGACATCCTCGTCGTTAGTTGCTGCAATCATGTGCGTTGGATGTTGCTGTGAAAACTGCTCAACCATCTGACGCACCGACCCTGGTGTTGGGAAAAGTGTTTACTGTGTGCTCCCCGCGTGCCTAATCACTCCACCTGGGCGAAGTCTCAGTCCCGAGTATGGAAGGGGAAGATAATTGCACTTGTTAATGGACCGGAGGCCAGTAAACCATGACTCAATCAGCTCCTAGCTCACGCGTTTGTAACCTCTAGCGAGAATTTCGGCCTCATCGAATTTGAATGTGTGGCCGGATCTCGTCGACTGGGCCGCAACTTAAGAGCTGGCATCATTTCTCCGCACCGCTGCAGCGTGCTTCCGTCCGGGAAGGAATTCAACGGGATACCCGCTGTGCTCCCCTTTGCTTCAGTGCATTTCGGCTTGTCTGACCATCATGCGAGTGGAAGAAGGCTTTTGCATTGAAAAGTTTGCATTGTGCATTTCAGTGGCTTCCGGTACCGATCTCCCAGTTCCATATTTGCGCAGCTACACACTAGGGCTTCTGAACAGTCGATTTATCCACACTTCTTTGCCTGAATCAAAAACTAGATGCTCGAGTCTACCTACGGTAGGTGTTCTAACTCATGATATGTAAACCCAAATTTTGAAATGTGCTTTCGACTCGAAAATATGACTTAAGTAAAGTTGTAATATTAATCACTGCACAGCATGATCTCATCACAAATAAATTACCTCAGGATCCCTGTTTTTGAACGAACTCCTTTTCAGCCACCCAAAAAACTAAACTCCGCAAAGTTGATTACTTAAGTAGCAGGAGTGTTTCCCATTGACTCTCGATGCCCTTATAAATATAAAGATATTTCACAGAAAGCATGTATTTCCACGCCACAGCAATGCCCGTAGGGAGGCGACAGAGTAGTGAACACTTCTACACATTTTGACAATCAGTCTTGTTTGCAACCGCGGTACAGCAGCCCCTACCAGTAGACAAGAAAGCGGGCATTTTCCCCTCCATGATTCCTGAATATTTACTGTTTGCCCAGATAAAGGACATGGTGCCAGAGAGGACGTGTGCTCGTATACTAACTTTAAACCAAACCCCAGCACCACCCCTCGTAATCCCTAAACTCCCTGGCCCTAACCTTCTGGAATTCAAAGTAAGACCACCTGTAATATGGACTAATCTCGTCTTCGCACAGTGAGTATTGCGATTTCCAGCAAGCCTTTGATTCCTAGTCATTGGTTTTGTGGTGTGTCCCAGTCCGTCTCACCAAATGAAAGAGGCGTAACCTGTTATTGCAATCCCATCCACTTACTTGAACACGACTCCGGGACCGATCCGCGCTTAATCGACTGTCGAGGTGTTTTAGTAGAACATGCGCAAAGGTGACTCGAATCAACTAAGTTATGCGGCCTGGCAGAATCCCCCCCCCCTATTGGAGTGCATTCTTCCATTCCCGGACATCTGGCTGATTCATAATCATTACGACATCGTTCCCCCTTAGTCAGTATGCTACTATTGGAGCCATTTGCTTACTCTCGCAAATTGGCTGTTTGCAATTCTCACTGCTTGCATCTTACCGCACTGTTTCCCATGGCTCATTTGACCTCCGGAGTTTATTTCCTATAGGTGTGGTCCCAGTTACTGCCGCGGCTGCCATTCAGCAATTCGACTGACCGATCACCTGCGGCCCATGGACAGACCATGCTGCGTTACCTGTTAGCGACGCACAGTGCTCCACGTACGCGCGGAAGTCTTAAAGTAGGTGGGCTAACTTATGAAATGTGTTTCCGATTCAAAAAGACTAAGTAAGTAGTGTTGTAAAACCAATCACTCTGAATCGTAATTCCATAAAAATTCAGTTGCCTCAGGATGCGGGCTTTCGAATGAACTTCTTTCCGGCTGCATGCAAGTACTTTAATTTGTAAAAAACGGCAACTTAAATAGCATGCATTTTTCTCATCGATTTTCGATGATCCTAAAAATTCAATTATATTTGATAGAAAACATATACAAAAATATTCATGCTTTTTCTCATTCGGTAGAAAATGATGTCTTCTTCCAAATTAATACTCGGAGGAAGAGTATAATTTGGTTTTAAAAAACTTCCAACTCCCGAATAATTTGGAACTCTACCCGCCGTTACACTTGCATTCAGAGTTTCCAAACCACAAACCTTATATTTTCCGCGCACGGAAAACCATACATTTCTCTACGGTACTTAGAGGAGACCATATGGAGTTCGTAAAATTTAGCATTGGATTTGATCCATATGGTTAACTTTACAAGCCACAATGGTAAATGCAGAGACATGACGTTTTATGAAGGGCCATTTCACGATATTAAGAAATCTCCCAATTAGAAACTTTTTGAAAACCGAATTGTACCCTTTCTACGAGTATAAAGTTTGGAAGAAGACGTAATTTTATACCATATGAGCGAAAGCATAAATTTTTATGCATGTTTTCTATGAAATATTATTAAATTTTTAAGAGCATCGAAAATCAGTGAGGAAAATGCATGCTAATTATGTAGTCATTTTTTACAGAGTATAGTTTTTGTATGTAGTCAGAAACAAGTTTATTCGAAAGCTGGCATCCTGAGGTAAATGAATTATTATGGAATTACGATCCACAATGATCAGTTTTACAACACTACTTAATTAATCTTTTTGAAATGAAAACGAATTTCTGAATTTAGGTTAGCATTTCATGGATTAACCCGCCTACTGTAGTGTGATCCTTGTATGTCAAGGTATTTTGCACTTTTCCCTTTGTACCCCTGGGAGAGGATTTTCCCGCCCTTGCCCGTCCCACCAGCAAATTGAGCATACGGCACTGAAATCAGAAAGCATCCGCTATCGATGAGGCTGCTAGGCTTTAGCGTTGGAGTCGGTACCGAACTGTACCCTTCCTTCAGGTATAAAGTTGGAGGAAGACGTAATTTTCTACCCAATGCGCAAAAGCATGAGCATTTTCATGTATGTAGTTGGCCTGCTAAAAGCACCGTACACGGATAAAAGTCAAACCAGCGCGACAGTGTCCTCTCTTGGTAACTGTTAACAACAACATGAGGCAGGCTTTCCTACAACTGATAGGAGCGAGTAGGCGATTTCCAGGACGCCGTTCGGAAGAAGATGCGGTCCGATCAGGGGAACAAGAGGTTCATTGGCCTGAACAACAGCAGTATGGATGAATGCTGCTAGTTCTCTGATCGCGGCTCAGATCGAGACCTAAATTCCCCCAAGGGTTGATGATCACACGAGCCCTGAGTTGCTGATTTCACGGTTCTCCGGCCCACATTCAATCAACAGGCTACAATCATGCCCCAGAAAAATAACTAGCCACACTGGGAGGACGCCGACACCAACCGTTTCAGTGACAGTGATCTCAATTTCTGAGTCATCAACATGATACGAATCAACAACGCTGAGGAAATTACACCAATTAGTGACTCGGGTACGGATTGACATGAATCCTCACCCTATAGCAAATGCCAACAAACGGGGGATGGTGGCAGACCTAATCGCAGGTGCACGTCATGCCAATTAAAATCCGTACCGTCTCCCCCCATTCATCTTCTTGTGTAAAATCCTGTTCAGTGTACATTGTTGACCAGGTCTTGTGGTGCTACGTCCAGATGCGGGTCTTCGCCCTGCCAGTCACCTGCGCCCTCCCCCGCCTCCGGTTTTATTGACTTTGTCACGACAAGCTGCCCAGGTGGGGGAGGGAAAGGGATTGCGGTAGACGCTGTGCACGTCTTCTATTACTGTGAACCGATTCACGCTCAAGACACCGTTCATGCTCTCATCCTATTGTGGAGTACACGGTGGTCATCGTCAGCAATGACGGTCGGAATGTTGTGCATGTTTGCCCCTAAAACAGAACCCGCGGTAGATGGGCTGGGCCGAAACAAAGGTTGGTGGGAGTCCGAAAATTCGCACCCATAACAAAAACAAAAATGTTGGGTGCGGTGGCAAGGTGCGGTTGCCGGCCCATATCGCGCCAATTGGGAGCCGTGCGTTTTCTAATTTTGTTGGTACACAAAGAATGATCAGCGTCCCGAGGGGACCAGGGGTGTGGGTTTTCGCTGTGCCAGTCACCCGTGACCTCTCTTGTCTCCGGTCTTCTTGGCTTTGTCTTGACACGAGATACAGGTGCGGAGGTGAGAGTGCAACAGATGCTACGCAAGTCTACCGTCACCATAAATTAATTCTCATACGAGTCTCCGTTCTTACTCTTACCCAGTTTAGGAGCCCACGGCGGACAAAATTGGTAACAACGGCTGAGCTGTTGTGTGTGTGTGGGTCGGAATCGGAAGGTCGTCAACTGACGATGGAACTCAGACTTCACAGTCAGCCCATTGTGTGCTTGTGCAGAGTGGCCGGCTAGTGGACTGCGAGTCAGGATGCAATGGCACCACTAAACGCGGACTCTGGCACTCTCATGCATATGTGATCAATGCCTCCAACCCTTTGTTGTGTGAAATCCTGGTGCTTGCGTTTGGGGGTTGACAGGTCGTGTATGCGGCGCGCGCAGACGTGGTCGCTAGTTATGTCATCCGTTGCGCCTATTCCTACACCAGACAACTGGCGGATTTGGACAGTGACTAGGACCCGTTAGAGGAAATAAGGAATGAGGTCGACGTCTCAGAGCACTTTCCCCACTATGAACAACCTGACGCGCTTGAAGTTATCTAGGTGCGCTAAAAGCCGTGGCTTGGAAGATTGTCAGTTGACGAGAGGACTCGAACCTCGTAATCAGCCCAGTGTGCGTTTTTGTGGAGTGGTCGACTGGCGGACTGACAGTCAGGTTGCAATGGTTCCTTCATAATGTGTCCTCTATGGCACTCCCACTCCGTGAGATCCAAGCCGAGTGTGACGGCACGCCTAGGAACGGCTCCTGCCGCGCCAGCCACCTGCATACTCTCCTACCTCTGGTCTTCCTGACTCTGTCTTGACAGCGGATCCATGTGGGGGAGAAGGAGGAGAGTGTGCGGTGAATACTGGGAAAGTGCATTATCACTGTAAACTAACTCATGCACAAGTCATTGTCCCTGCTCTCACACTACTGTGGAGCACTAGGTGGACAGCGTCGGCAATGGCGGTCGCGCCATCGTGTGTCAGAATGCCTGACACGCACACGAGGTATTTATTATGGCCTACTATCTTAGGGCTTTTTAATCCCACTCACGAAATGTCCAACATGATTCGCAGCGAGTACAGTATTCCTGCAAACACTGATTGGCCTCACCCAGGGACATGTAGGATTGTGTTGATTTGTTTTAATGAAAGTACGGAGTCTGTAGATGGTAGGCCATGTAGACAAGCAGGTAACAGTACGCTGTAGGACCCACAACTAAATTAAGCTAACCTGTGGGTCGTGTCATACGCTGAGTGGTCATAAGGGGGGGAGGGGTTACGGGTGGGACAGCACACAGGACGGAGAGCAAGAAGACAGAGGAAATAGATAAATTTCTGCCGAAACCCTTATCGTACGCGGTCATTTGGCAAAGAACGTGAACGCGATAGTAAAAGAATAAACAATAGGCGATTTTCAATAATTAGGGTACTCTGAATAAAGCTCCGCTGGTAAGTTCTCATTTAGTCAGGAAGGAAAGGAAATTGCACAAAGTGGGACTGGCGAATAATAAGTCATGTTTACAGTCACACAGAATTTTAGGAGTTGCCATCTACTTGTGGGTCCTACACCCTATCGTTACCACCAAGCTTTTTTACGAACCTTCTCTGCGCTAAGAGTTTGTGCATTATTTTGACCAACCATGCTGTATATGGAGAAGCCAAGGCTAGATTGCCAGTTCAGACCACCGCCATGAAAATCTATCGTCATACTTGCTCCGGTAGAGCAGGTTATATTGGTCGCACGAGACGGCGAACATCTCTTAGAATGGCTGAGAAAGGACTAAATTAAAAGCATATACAGCGCCATCCTCGCTAGCACTTCTGATTTCAGGCATCGTATGAACCCCAGCGAAGTCCTCCGTGTGATTCACAAGGTCTCGCCGAACTACCATAAGCCACCGAGTCAGAGTCTGCTAGCAACAGCAGAAGTGACTGCTGATCTTGTGCGCGAAGAAGGTTCTCATGTAGGCTCTGCGTTTACCATGGACAAAGGTCAGTTGACTACATACACGGTTGCAACAACCGTCTCTGATGATGGGTGCGAGTGAGTATCCGAGACGTCAGGCCAATAAACATCTTGTTCCAGTGATCGCATCATCTTTTTCCTCTTTAAACTGCTTCCCGGAACTCGCCTGTTCGCTTCCCCCGTTCCCACGCCTCACTTGTGTAAAAGATACGGACTCTAATCGACTTCCCATATAATTCACATGCGTTACTTATATCCCGTTCCTATGAGAATGCATTTGCACACCGTGACTTTACCGAAAGCGTATATATGCTCGAAAGATGGTCTTCAGAATTCTTCATTAGGAACTTTCGCAATGCTAAATCGATGACAACGGACTGTTGAGTTTCACTTGCCGATAAACATCCGTTTTTCACGTGGTTACAGAACTTCGTCGAACATTTAATTTAATATCCAATGTGCCTGAGTCGACTGGCATTTTGGAGGTCAAATGTTTGACGCCAGATCGTGATGAGATTGTGTTATTGCTTGGGAACGTAGGTAGGGCAACTTTCCTTTGTATTTCGACCAAAAGGCTCTGCATCGGTTGCCACCATGTCCAAAAATTACGACATTCCAGTATGCCTAAAGCACTGCGAATGAAAATTTGGTGTTTCTACACAGACTGCTGATTAACAAGGTAACCGAGGTAATTTTGAGTCCCGCCATTTGACTGTACCCTAATTAGATTATCCTTAGAAGTCACAGCCATTTTTATGGAGAGTTAGGTACAAATTCAGAAAATATACTCTACCCCGGCAAATCTAAAATGACAGTTAATTCAGCCAGGAGGTGTCAAAACTGGGTGCGTTAAAATTGACACTTTCACATAGCAGGCCACAAGCGAATGGCGATACGGGACAACCCTACTGGCCTTATAAATGGCGCATTTCCTACACTCAGTCGTTCGGGCTGAGATGTAGGCGACCTCTTCAACCCTGGCGACTATCGTTGTTAAGGCAACACAAAACACAACGGGACTTTGCTGGGGCGTTTTAAGTTAATGCTGCTGACGCCCTCAGTATGAGCGAGCATACAAGCATGCGCACCACGCTGCGACGCGTCGGTCAGTCAGAAGGCGCGCCCCCGGTCGTACGCGAACTAAACATAGAGTGCCCTACATACTCTCAGAAGTTGCTGTAGAGCAGATAAATTTGATTACAGTGTTCTAGACAGGTCTGAAAAGCCGCTGTGGACAGGGCAATTGCGTCATTCCTGTTTGCCTTTTGTCTAAAATGAAAATAGCCCTTAACCAGGTCCTGATTCCATGCCATCCCACCCGTAGGAACTAACAGTGAACCATGACAACTATTACTGAATACTTCTCATCGGCCTTATTGCAAAGACTTTGCCGAATTAATTCACGAATGTTTCAGTACATCCGCGAAATCTTACAAGACGTGGCCATGTCTTTCTGGACTCGTTTACGGAACCTGGACTAGTCGTCGGATAAGACTGGACACGAAATGTGCATCCTCTCTGGTCAGACGAATAAAAACGTTGCCGGACCAAAAGCTTCGTTAGCCTGACGTTCCGGATTATTGCTCTAATCCATCGTCAGCGAAAGAGTCAGACAAATGTGGTGGATTGCCCAGGTGTTGCGGTATTCATGGGGTGTAGCTGCTGGTCTGCTATATGCTGAGACTTTGCCTAGGCAAAGTATTTAGCCAGGTGGAGGGTGTGCGAATGACCATTAGTCCTGGTGTCAACGTCGGCGAGCCAAATTGCCCAGGAGTCTACACGGATGACGAAATCCAGTAGTCAGCAGGTCAACTGCGTGCGATGAGCGTGGGGGCCGATAATCTTGACAAACACGCCGACGCATAGAAACTACACGGCAACTGCATGTTGCAACCCCCGACCAGTCGAACCACGATGCCAACTGTCAAAGGCATGTAGCGGCCTGGCAACTACATCCTATGAATACTGCATGATCTGAGCAATCCACTACTCTCCTCTGACTCTGTCTCTGAGGATGAATTCGAGTGGAAATCCAAACCGTCAGGCTAATAAAGCTCTTGTTCCAGCGACTGTGTCTCCTTCTCCGCGACCACTTCCTGGAGCTCGCCTTTTGCATCTATTGTCAAAAGATCGCTGTCAGTATTAGCGGCAGTGCCTACTCATCATCCAGGGAACACCGTGGCAGATGTCGTCTAAGTTCCTTAACATGCATTAACAGCCGTTCACAGAAAAAGGCGTTCCTGCTTCTACGTTGGTAAGCATGCTGTTCGTATGCCAACTGGTATCTTTTGACAATAAAAAACCTCACAGTCGCGCGCACAAACAATAGATGCGCCACCTCATGGAATGTTGACTGAAAGTCCGAAATGTGTCTTCGATTAGAAAAAATTACTTAAGTAGACTGGTATGGTTAGTTTTTGCGCTGCATAGTTACAAAATAATCCAGTTACGTCAGGATGCCGGTTTTTGTTCGAGCTGCGTTGAGGTTGCGTGAAAAAACTGCGTCCTGTAAAAATTAAGCATTTAAGTAGTATGGTTTTTCCCGTTGATGTTTGGCGCCCGCATACATTAAAATATGTTTTATAAAAAAATACGAGAAATATGTTTGCGCTCAGTCAGTAGTAATTATGATTTATCAGAACTTTACACTCAAAGGAAGTATATCTTTCGGTTTTAAGAGTTCTAAATTCATGGATAATTTCAAACCTAATTTCCCAATACACTTGTATAGAGGGTTCCCAAACTGCATGCTATATAGCACCACTGTAGAGAAACTTATTCATTTATATATACGTGCAATTAAGGAATTGCCATATAGGGCTCGTAAAATTTTGCAGTGGATGTGGGCCATGTTATATATTTTAAAAGCAGCATTAGTAAATGGACGGATGTGACACTTTTTGGGTTGACATATCACAGTGTTAAAAAAGCTCAACAAGAATAAACTTTTAAAAGTGAAAAGTGCCCCTTCCTTAAGTTCAAAATTCGAAAAGGCCGTGAGTTGATCCCAAATGAGCACAAGATATACAGTCGTTGACTGATCTCGCGAGATGTTAGCCGAAATTCTGAAATGTGTTATCGAATTGGATAGATTACTTAGACGAGGTTCTTAGATTGACAGTCTCGCAAAACCATCCTGGGATATTTCAGACACGTCAACGTCTTCGCTTTTGAGCGCAGTTTTTTTCCAACTGACTGCAAAGACCTCACTGGGTAAAACGACTTTTTAAGAAGTATGCACATTCTTCACCGATCTCCAAGACTCCTTTGAATTGAAATGTACTTTATAGAAAATCTCCGTAAAAGCATTACTTCGTGTCAGCATTAAGCAGCAAATCACGTTTCTTTTTAACATTGTACTCAATGAAAAGAGTATCTTTGGGTTTAAAAAGAATTTTTTTAGTCCAAAATAATTTTAAACTCATCTGTCGTTGCATATCTGTCTAGCATTTACGGTCCACCAGCTGTATACATTCCGTGTAAAGAAAAAAATGCACCCTTTTAATGTCATCGACATCATAAGTTGTTGCAACGGATGTGGGCTATGTTGCAAACTTAGCAAGGAGCATTATCAAGCAGACAGATTACAGGTCATTCGAATGGGCATTGCTCGGTCTTAAAAATCTCATGAATGGGAACGTTTTTAAAACCAAGAAAAGCCCTCTCTTCGAGTACAAAACTTTAAGAAGACATGATTTGCCACCAAATGCGTACGAGAGAGAATACTTAATTGTGCCACTTGAGTAGTCAATTTGGGTGTGGTTTTAGCAGGCGGCCAAAAAGTAACGCGCTCGAAAGTCAACATCCCACGGTGTCTGAAATATCCTGGTATTGCACCGCAAAGAAATCAGTACTACAACCCCATTTAAGTAGTGCTTCCTAACCGAATACACTTTTCAAAATTTCGGTTTACATTTAAAAAGCTGTATTACCTTTTCATGTCTTCTATGGAATATGTTTGAATGGATAAGGGCATCGAAAATCTATAAAAACAAACTTTGCACCACTCAAGTAACCATTTCCTACAGGGTGTAGTTTAAGAAAGCTGACGGAAGGAAGCTCTTTCTAAAGGCGGCATCCTGACGTAAGTGAAATATCTTAACGGATGGAAGCGAGCGTGCGCTTTCATCTTCTTATGAAATATCTTGTTATCGTACTGCGCGATGGTTAGTCCTACGACTCTACGTAAATAGATTAGCAAAATTCAAAGGGCAATTTGGCGAGCATACGTCTGCTTTCGATAAATTCCCTTCAGGCCTTTACATTGATATGGCTATTGAGGTAATGAACTAAAAGATACAGGCAAAGTAGATAATTATCCTTTAGCTCGGGTTCGAGGAGGGGAGGGGGAGAGTTAAACACAAAAAAATCGAGTCAGCGCAAGGGAGAAGGTGGACCCAGGGGAAGGCAGTCATATGCGTGTGGCTAGCTTGGGGGATTTGACCCATGGCAACTGAGGGACCTGTATGAAGTTATTCTGCGCGCATAGGACCGGCCCGTGTAAGCTGATTGCAGCCGCCTCTGCCGTTGCCAATAGGCGCTGCTCAAGTAGTTTTACATAGCTTGACGAGACCTTGCAAATTACTCTTAAGGCCGCTCTGGCGTCTACACGGTGGTTTGTGTCCACCATGCGCGCGAAGATCGAGTTGTTGACTTTCTTTATTTGACCTTTTCCTAACCATGCTGGAAGATGTTCTTTTATTCTTTTGCATAAACGCCGACTCGTACGACCAACATATTCTGCCCGCAGGAGCGGGTGATGTAGTAAATACACGGCGAGGTGGTCTGAACTTGTAATTTGTCCTTGCTTTCTCTGTATAGGATGGGACTAGTGGAGTACAGTACACAGGTGTCAACTGCTGAAAATGTCTACTCGAATAAGCATTTCCAATGGAAGACACACTTCAGAATTGTGGCAAGCACCTCATGAGATATCACATCCACCGTAAGCCTATAACGACATTGCAATGGCGATCAGTAGGCCGTCCAACCGACTGAGTAAAGAGCTTTTGCGTAAAAGTGTTCGGCATTCGATATCACTGGCGATTTTCCCCGAAACAACTTTGCACGACTACTCTAAAGGAAGGGATACTGCACCTGCGCTACATCAGAAACACAATAAAACTTAAAGAAAGCGCAATCTCTCCTATTACATTGTTCGTATACGGTCAACGGAACAAGGCAGAGGAGAAGAAAAAAACTGAGACCACTTTGATATGCTAATGCAGAATCTTGGCCATGACAGGAAATTACTCTCTGTGTCCGCTGTCGAGGACGACCAGCCAACCAGTCAGGTCTTCGTCAGGTTTTTATCGCTCGCAGTGACGATGCGCGTCAATGCCGCATCTGCAGTGATAAAGCAAGTGGTTGACCGCGATCATTAGCAAAATTCCAAACCCAGAAATTCCCCTTGTTTCACCCATGACTAGCCGATGACTAAATAGAAATCCAAATCAAGAAAACTGACAGTTTCACGTTTAAGAGGTGACTGGGGCAGCAAGCAGGACTGTAGACATAAACTTCAGAGACCAGTCATGTGTCAGAATTGGGGACTATTTTGAGAGTAGTCTTACTCCGGCAGTTTAGTCGTCGCAGACGTCGATGTTCCCCGTCCGCCTCACTGCAGTGTAAACACAGAGACGTGAATTGCTCACCAGTAAATTTATAGTGATGGTACGCTTGTGCTGCATCTACCACGTTCTCTCCTTCCCCACCCCCCATCAAACCCAGTGTAAAGAGGGAGAGTTAAGGCGACCGCAGGTGTGGTCGGGGGCAGTGCCGGACATAGGCTGGCCAAGGTAATTGACCACTGCGGGAGCGCGCAAGCCAGTGAGCCAGATGGCCGATCAATCACCACGCCAGCATCCAACACGGGTGATGGCATTTAGGCAATTAACAACTGGTATGCCTACCATCAATCAATTAGTGCACCAGCGGGCAACAACCCTTGGAGAGGGGGAGCGCGGTTAATTGCTCTAGGTATGCGGTAGCATAGCGACTGCTTCCTACAAATACTGCAAATTTCTTTGCACGAGTCACCCTTTTCTGCCGCTGTCTCTAATGATGGATTCAACTGAGAGTCCGAAACGTCAGGCGAATAAAGCCCTTGTTCCAGCGATCTCTTCTTCTTCTGATCAACTAGTTCCTGGAACTCGCATCTTCGCCTATATCGACTATTTTGTGAGTAGTCTTACTCTGGCAGTTTTATCGTCACGGATGTCAATGTTCACTGTCCGCCTCACTGCAGTGTGGACGCAGGAACGGTGCCTTTCTCAAGAGTAATTTTTTAATGACGGTACGCCTGTGATGCATCGACCATGCTCTCTCCTCCCCACCCACCAAACCCAGTGTCAAGAGGGAGAGTTAGGGAGACCGGAGGTGGGGTCGGGGGCAGTGCCGGACAAATCCAAACAGCCTGTCTACGCGTGCCAAACACCAGTGGATTACGTAAGAAGGACCAGTTTTCATACAAACAGAAAGGAGTCGGCTCAGACCACACCAACGTCGGAGTGCCATAGGGACCACAAGAGGAAGGAAACCTTGCAACCGCACTCTCTGTCCCGGGGGAACCGATTTATGACGTCAGCTGCAGCCTCCCAAGCCACAGTTTTTGGCGCACCATGATGGTTCATAAGGACGTCAGACCGTTTATATTCAGAGATAAGCGTTGAATGTCATGGGAATTAAGTCCCAAGAGTCGATCCCACTCTCTCTCTCCTCTCACTGGCACCAGTTCACCGTCTGAGAGATCAGTCTTCTGATGCTGAGATTACGCCAGCGTGGCTGGCGACTGGATAGCCAGTCTGCACAAGCCGCACACAACCTCACCCCCCTCCGCATCACTTGGGGTTTTCTTACACAAGGGTAGTGGGCGGCTCCGACCTCAAATGCGTAACTGTCGTGGAAGCCACATTATGAATGGGACGTTAAGCCTGACACCCCACCACTGAGTCACGTCGCGAAGTGTGAGTTGTCCTGTCAATTGGCAACATCCCAGTCCACGACTCTTAGCGCATCCTGATTGTTTCATGCGCGTTAGATTTATTGTAATGACGAATGGCCTGAAATTCCGCCGAGATTGAGTCGCGGGGCTCGGTCTCAGCCACCCTTCCATGTCTCATACGCCAGTCCACTGTCAGAGCCGGTCAGTTATCGGATGCTGGGTTCGGCCGCCGATGTCTGACATAGGCAAATTGTCCGTTTACTTGTGTCACACACTAAATGACCATCTGCAAAGCACGCTGGTCTTTCTCACAGAGTGGTGGCGACTTGAACCTCGAATGCGTGAGATGGCCATGCAGGACACATGCGTGAGACTTCCACATCTAAATTCCGTGAAACATTCAGCTATGACCAAATAAAAGACTCAATATTTGACCCTGGATTGGCAGGTATTGTGAAAAATCTATAACGTCGTCGTCCGCCATCCGCAATTTCTCAAGGAACAATTTCCGTCACCTTCACCGTGTCGAAAAAGCTCTAGTTCCTTTATTCCGGTCGCCGCTTACGAAGTATGCTGGCATTAGGTTCAGGGTACTCTGGAATGTCTCACACTTCATCCCGCATTGGTACAAAAGTGATGACTGCTAACCTCCCATCTGTTCGGCCCTTCACTGAACACGGGCGATGGAAGGCAAGGAAGTTCTTTACCAGGAAAATGCTGTCAGGTGTTTGAATTATATACGGTTGTAAAAAAGATACCAGATGGCTGAGTTCTAACCAAAATTTATTAATTCAATTGTACAAGTGAAGAAACCATTCGCTGACAAATGCAGCTCATGGAAAGAGTCAAGGTTCAACCTCTCCATAAGAAATGAGCAGTTATAGAAAGCTCAGTCATAAAGACCTTGCGTTGGTAGAGTCTGATGGGAAACTGAAGCAGAGACCGTTACGGTGGCCTCCATACGCAGCAGCGATTGAGCAGGGTAGAAAAAAAGGCGAAACTGAGTTAACGCTGTACAATGGTTGGTACACGAAAGGGATAATAGCGGGTTCCTTAGTTAACTTTGTTCGTCCGGCTTTTTCTCCGTCAGCGGCTCAGACATAATTGTGGAAAACTCTGCAATAAGAAAAGTTACCGATAATATCTACTTATTGAGGTTAAAGTAACGATGCAATTGTTTGTAAACATGATCACTGTGCAGGCCTACCATCGAAAGTAACACGGCCGTCCCCATCCTTATCTGCTTCAGAAAGCATTTCTGCTGCCTCGGCATCTGCAAAGAAAATTAAGGAAAATTTCGTTAATATTTTTAAAACACATTTTATCATGATCAACATGTACATTTTTTTAAAATTCTGCTATCATGAAAAGATGATTTATTCCGTAGGATTTTATAAAAGTTTAAAATGAAATTTTTCGAGTTGTTTGCTCCGGTAAAAGTCCACAGATTTATTAGTTTGTGTTTCTACTGCAACTCTAGCGACACGTGCAATACATAGTACGTGATTTTCAGGTTGCCAGAACTTTTATAAACGTTGCAAAACTATGAAACGAAAAATCATCCGTTGAGGTGTTCCCTCACAATATCCTCAGTGAGGATTGGATACCAACTTGCAAGCAAAAAGTGAAATTAACGATAACTGGGTAATTTTATGAAATTAGTCGTGCCAAAATGCTTCCTTCCAATGAAAGGAGACTTTCTTCGGCAGAACATAAAAGTACACATATTCCCTAACCCAGGAATCTATATTCTGAGATGGTAATATCTTTAACAGACTTATTTATCAGACAAGTTGTATGTTTTTTTGCAGGTCAATTTCGCATTCCTATGGCAACCTTAGTAAGCTACCAATGAGATTCTAGAATTAGTTACGGGGCATTTTGTTATCATCTAATCAAAGTTTTCGGTGGACAACTCCATCTTTAAAGGTCGCAGTAGAAAGAAACAAGCCAAATATTTAGAATACACTAAGATGCGCTGATTGTATATAACTGCACTTAAAATGTCATATGTACACTGAGAAGATCGCCTGCCGCACCCTTCGCAGTCCCGAACTATGGAAACGTTTTCCGTGAACAAATATGTTACTGACAAAATATTAGTAAGATGTACATTTATCATTTATATTTTATGTACCGTGTCATTAGGGACACTGCCTATTACCCTAAGATACACTATTATTATTATTATTATTATTATGAAACAACCGGTTTATCAATAGAGCCAAATACTAATTTCCACATTTCTGTACCCTAACATATGTAGGTGGGCAAGGATGAGAAACGAGGAATTTTGGCTGCTAACATTAGAGTATACCTGACTTTGCACCCCTGTTGCGAAAAAATAAAGAATTAATTTGTATCTAAAATCATGCCGGAAGTTGCCATGTAGAACGGCAACATAGCCGTTAGAACTTTTAAGATTGTCTCTTTTTGTTATACTTGTTGAAAACTTTTCCTGCTGAATGCAAAGAGACCAATGCAATTAGTTTGGATTTTGACGCTATAAGTCAAAACCACCAGGGAAAAGGCAACCAGAAAACCTAGGATCTCCTAACCAACATGGATTCTTCGATTCTCGCCCAGAAAGTTACTAGAAGTCGCTTTACACAGTGAAGATCAACTGCGGAACTTTACCTTTGATGAGTACGGGTTCTCAGCAGTTAGAGCGTTTCGAAACACACTGCAGTGAGCCGAAAGACAAGATTGCTGATCTACAATACCTCCGACGGGTTTTCAAAGCCAATGGCTACCCCCGAAACTTCGTCAATCGGTGCATTCGCAAAAGCGACGGAGGGCCAAACCGCACGGACATCAAATTTTGGCGAGCGCTTCCGTATGTCGAGAACGTTTTGGAAGCTGTCAGTTGCCTTCTCGCACCACTTGTGGTTGTAGTTGCACACAGACCGAAGGCGATCATCAGGCGTCAGGTAATGAAACCGAAAGACCCGCTGCCATGGCAAGAAAAGTCTGGAGTCGTTTATCGGATCTGGTGCTGTAGCGAACAAGACAATTATGTCGGAGAAACCAGAAGACGAATCCGAACGCGAATGGCCGAACACGCTCCAGCGGTGCGGAGAACTGACGCCAGTTCCAAAGTTACGGCTCATTCAACGAGATCCGGCCACTTATTCATATTCAACGAGACCGAAATTCTCCCAAGAGGTTACAACCGCATGAACTGGGAGCTGATTGAGCCATGATTTACTGGTCTTCAGTCCATTAAAAATGCAATGGTCTTCCCTTTCCATACTCGGTGCTGAGACTTCGCCCAGGCCGAGTAATTAGCATTATGGGGAGCGTACTTGTGAACAATCTTCCCAACGCCAGTGTCGGTGAATCAGATGGTCTAGCAATCATAACACCGACATCCAACACACGTGGTGAAATGGAAGCAATTAACGGCGCGAATATCGACCCTCAAACAATCATCAGGGAGTCACGGTGGCATGACGACTGCATCCTATAAATACTGCAGCCCCTTGAGCACGAGCCACCCATATCTGCTTCTGTCTCTGATGATGGGTTCGAGGAGGTGTCCGAACAGTCAGGTTATTTGAGCTCTTGTCCCAGCGATCGTGTCTACTTCTTGAAGACTGCTTCCTGGGACTCGTCTCTTCGCTTCTATTGGCTATGAATTATCTGCTTGAATACACTGAACCATAGCGCTACCTCCTGTTACTAAAGTTCCAGGCCACAGGCAGCTAGTGTCACACCAGTTGGGGTCCGACGTCTGGTTAACTATTGCCTTACAAATGTGGTCAGAAGATCGCGATGACTGTCTTTTGGTAAATCAGTTCTACATCCGGATAAACCACCCCTAACTTCAGCTGTCTGCACTCCACTATAAGCAATAATTTCTGCCTGTCTGTCTTCCCAGTAAATTCCTAAATGCCGCGAAAACTGCGGATATTCGAAAGTAAAGAATAACGGCAGTTTTGCAATTAAACGACCGTTTGTGTATTTTTAAGGTACCCATGACCAGGGACCCATCTTCATATTAGCATATATCTCAATCCAAATGCGTGTCAAAGTTAATTGATATAAACGGCGGAAAATATGTGTTTGCAGTTTCCAATTCCAACAAAATGATTCTGCAAAAAATTTGAGAACGACAAATCTTCAAAAAGCTGAAGCCACTATCAAAATATTCCGCAGACTGTAATTTTGCAAATTAAGGAGAAATAATTTAGGGAAATGTGACCGAAATATTTCGGTTCCTAGCCCAAACGTTCGCATGCAAGCTTATCTTAACCTTGTACTAAATGTGATAACAGCTCCTCACAACAGAAACAGCAGTTACCATAAACCACCTAGCAGAAAAAAGACGTGATATTTTAAGTGGTTGATGATGGCGAAACGTGACTTTCCCTTGCAAAATCAATTTTGTTTAGTGATGGAACTTGCATGTGATTTGAAAATTCATCTCTTGCAGCACCTCGAGCAGTTCAGCGGCGGTGATGAAACCATCGTGGTCCTGAAACAGCGCGCAATACATAAGACGTTTTAAAAAACCCCCATACGCTGAAGATTAGTACGGTACCACTTGTCCAAAAAAATACATACCCCAGCCTATTACTGGTTGGTATATTGCGGTTCCATAAGTTGGGGGATACAAAAGAGGGTGGAATCGTTTAAAACCATGGGAAATCTCGGACGGTTGCATGCATAAGGGACACATCTCTATCATGGCTGTAATTGGGCAGATCTGATTGCATACAGCAGAAAAGGAGCCGTGGGTTAGGTGTTAGACCATTCCATTTAACGTTCAAAAGCATTAAACCTGTGTCAGGGCTGCGAGTTCGCCCAGCATCGGATTGGGTTTTGCCCGCCTGTTGATGATGATTAGGTTACTGATGACCGCTCCAATCGTTCTTAAAATCTCCAAAACACAGTCATCTTCGTCATTAACATAACGGCTGCACTACATCTCCAGTCGTCAGCTTTTCCGACATAAACTGAAATCTACCGTTGCATCAGAGTCTAATGCTGTAAATTCTGGGAATTTCCAATGTACGTAATTGGTCAGCACTCTGGACGCTGCATACTCTAAAAAATATTTCTGAGGGTCAAAAACTGACGATATTTGTTTGTTTGGTGTAAACCGTTAGAGGCTCGTTTTTTAAAAAAAGCTATCTAGGGGTTCTGGCGGGTAAACTTCAGGTAAAGGTCTTTTTTTAAAGACAAATGCCAAAAAGGATTCAGTTAGGGACTGTGAAAGGAACTTCGCCAGGCCTCTTAAGAAGTAGCACAAGCATAAGGAGCATCTCAGCTGTATAAGCAGCACAATTCTCAGGTAGCGTTGGCCCTACATAGTGCATGTTTTCCGAACTACCTTTTACCTAATCAGAATACTGTGTTCAACATAGAAAAATCGAAGTTTCATTGACGGGCATAGAGTGTTAATAAGTGAGAAGCTTGAAATAAAATGACAAAAATAACCGGTTTGATTCCGTCATTTCTCCACTGGATGCGTATCCCCGTGTTTTATAATCTGTAATGTGTCAGTGATGGCCGGCATAACCGTTTCGAAGTTAAATATATGACGCTGCACAACAGGGAATTTGAAATGCGGATGTTAGGCAGTATTTCAAAGCAGGAAAGCCTTGAGAACCTCCTATCATGACATTGTGCTCAGATGTAGTTCATTGACCTAACAGTCTGTGTTACCTTTTGAATACTTTGGATGCCTTCAGCATTTGTTTTATTTTGATTGGCTTCCGCCTCTTAAGCTTTAAACTCCCACCTTGACTGAAAGGAATGGTTTTTCGAAAACGCAATATTGATTTTTTTACCACAGAACCTCGGTGGCCAGATTAAGGGGACGTTTGGAGGCGGGAGGGTTTAGGGGACAATGTGGCAATCTACGCTCATTGTCACGCGCGTGTCTGCTTATCTAGACCGTCTTTGAATCGCACAACACACTTTGACAGCTGAATACCTGAGTCGTGCATGAGTCATGTCCTCTGCATGATGACCGCCTGACGATGGTGGACTATTGACCTTCACTGATTGGCCACCGGCGGTCAAGGCTGGGGCGTTTGCCCCAAATAGGGACAGATAACGACTACAGATGGCTTTGGACGTGACGGAACAATCACCGCGCCGCCGCTGCCACCGACCTCTAGGCAGCTTGCACATTCCATGTCACGATAAAAACCGTCACGCCAATTTCACCTCCCTGACTTAGGATTGTGAAAATGCGTTCATTTCGGCTATCGCGTCAGGACAAGAGGAAACAGCTAAAGTAGCATTTCCTCTGGTAGTTTGATCATCCACATTTACTTCTTGATACCCTGTGGTCAAGGACCTCTCTGAGACACAACCATGTTTCACGTTATGACCAGTTTGCCGGAATCTTATGTGACTCCCCGAGTTGCGCATCGACTTTCAGTCTGATGCCAGTTCCGCCAAGCAGCAAGCAGCAGCAGGGGTGGAGTAAATTAATTTCATTTTGGCCTCTGCTACAGTGCACAGTACGCCTGCGGTCGGGTTTTCAAAAGGCAGTGGCCAAGATCTCTCTAAAAGCATCTACTTCTGCCTACCCTATGCTTAAACGTTCCTTGATAAAGAAGAAAACCATTTAAACAGGATAGAAGCAGTAGATACGAATGCCTTACCGTAGTAGTTTTAAACTGATATCTTTGCTTCAGATTTTATTGTAAAATGTACCTGCTTTGTGTGTCGAAACTTTTGAAGATCGTCTGGACATTTAATTAGGAGAGATTTCATAGGTGAGGCAACTACACTGCTGTGCATAGAGGAAGCAATCCCAAATTACTCAAACATTCTGGCCTTCTAGGTCTTGCTAAGAATTGGTTCAAAAGCCCTTTTGCGCAGTAAGCAAGGCCGCATGAGTTGCATGTGGTTTTTGCTTATTTCTCAATGCATGTATTAATCTACAGAAGATGGACTAACTCATAAAATGTCAACCGAAATTCCGCAATGCGTTTTGTTTCGAGAAGATTACTAGAATGATGATAAAGCTAATCATCATGCAGCGTAATATTATAAACTTCAGTTACTCCAGGATGTCGGATTTCGAACGAACTTCATTTCGGCCGAATGCAAAAACTATACGCTGTAAAAATGACTACTTAATTAGCATGCATTTTTCTCATTGATTTTACACGCCCTTGAAAATTCAATTATATTTCATGAAAAACACGCATAAAAATATTCGTTCTTTAGCTCATTCAGTAGAAATATACGTCTACTTTTAACTTTATGCTCGACGGAAGGGTATAATTCGGTTTGCAAAAACTTCTCTAATTCGCGCGTTATTCTAAACCCGACCTGCCGTCACACTTGCATTCAGAGTTTCCAAACTACAAACCGTATATTTTCCGCGTACGGAACACCATATATTTCTCTATGGTATTAGGAGGCCATATGGGTTTCATAAAATTTAGCAGTGTATTTGAGCCATATTGTTAACTTTCCAAGCCACACTGGTAAATACAGAGGCATGACGTTTTATGAACAGCCATTTCACGATATTAAAATATCTTGCAAACAGCAACTTTTTTAAAACCGAATTATACCCTTCTTTCTAGTATAACATTGGAAAAAGACGTTATTTTCTAACGAATGATCAAAAAATGGATATATTAATGCCCGTTTGTCACGAAATATTATTGAATTTTTAAAGACAACGAAAGTTGATGTGAAAAGTGCACATAAGTAGCCATTTTCTACAGAGTACTGCTTTTGCATGCAGCTCGAAAGAAGTTCCTTCGAAAGCCAGAATCCTAAGAAAACGGAATTATTAAAGACTTATTCTGCAGGATTATTAGTTTCACAACCCATCTTGATCAAACTTTTCGAAACGAAAACGCATTTCGGAATTTCGGTCGACATTTCATGAGCCAGCCCACTTGCTGTACAGTGAGTGACCGATCTCATGAAATTTTGAATTGCCTTTTCGATTAGGAAAGCCTACTTAGATGGGGTCGTAATAGTGATTATCTTTAAGAATAACTCTATAATGTTTCGGACCTAGCAGGCCGTCTACTTTTGAATGTACCTCTCTCCGACTTATACAACCGTACTTAGTAAAAAAATGACAGCTTAAATAGCGTACATCTTTCATCTTGATTTTCGAGGGTTTCATAAATTTAAATTTATCATATAGAAAACATGTATAAAAATATGCTTTTCTTTACTCACCTGATAGAGCATCACGTCATCTTTATATTTTATACCCGAAGAAGGAGTATAATTACGTTTTGAAAAAATATTTAATTATGAAATTTTTTAAGACCATGCACATCCCTTTTATACAGCATCGTACCTTTCCGTTTACAAATGCTCCTTATAAAATTTACAAAATAGTTTGCATCCATTGCAAATGTTTATGGACTCTATATGGCATCTTTTTAAAGACATAGGCGAATATACAATTTTCCCTAATCGGAAAGCACGTACCTTGTAGACTGAGATCGCTATACGCTAATGCAACGCTTGACGAAGCTCAAAATTGTTCCGGAATTGGAAAAACGTTTAAAAACCTCAAGCATAAAATAGAAGAATGGCGTGACTCTCTATCAAAGGAATAAAGAAAAGCATACGTTATACATGTTTTCTATAGAATATATTTAAATTTATGAGACCATCGAAAATCAATATGAAAAACGCCCGCTACCTAAGCAGTTATTTTTTACCAACTACGGTTTTTATAGGTCGGAGAGAAGTGCATTCAAAGGCTGACAGCCTGTCAGGTCCGAATCATTACAGAATTATACCAACAAATAATCACTATTACAACACCATATAGGTAATCCTTCCAAATCGAAAACGCAATTCGAAATTTCGGTCAACATTTCTCGGGATCAGTCACCCACTGTACGTAGGATTTTCGGAAAAACATGGATAAAATATTTCACTTTCAATGCGCAACTTTATACTCAAATAAGTCAATAATTAATATGCGTACTTGCGCGAATTTTGAAATTACTTGTTTGCGTTTTTGCCATAATTCATAACACGTTCGAAATGCGCCGAACTGGTTTCTTAATGTAAGTTCAAAACTAATTCCTTATTTGTCTCAGACAAACCACGTAGTTTGTCAAATTTGAATCTTTGGACCACGTTTCAGAAAACTTGTAGACTAGTGCAATTCTTAGGAACCGAAATTTTCTCTCCACTAATTTTCAATGATTATGTGCAAGAAAACTGCGCCAAAGGATATTCCGGAGTATCCTTTTTAGAGAACAAACCTGATTGAAAACCTTCTCGTCAAGATTGTCTGTATAATAGCGTACACGAATGTACTTGGAAGATTTTCTTTGTCATTTCGTAAAACGGTGCGCGCCCTCAAGTTCGTTCAAGGACGAATCTAAAGATATCAGCTACAGTCTTATGAACTCTAGAGAACGTTTATTAGCTGTTCGTTTAAGTGAAGAATTCCTGTTGCAGAATGTGTCAATGCTCGATATTCCGGCAAGAATTTGCCTAAAAAATACTCTTTAATCTCACACCAGGCGAACAATCACATACGTTGAAAACATTAGCATAAATCGGTAATTTGAGAACGTCTTAGCAGAAGAATGTTAGCCGTTAATAGGCCTGTTCGTTATTAACAATACCCGCATAGGGAGATAAAACAACCTTTTCAACGGGGGTCTTTCTGCTCTCTTTAAAGTACAAAGGAGTGTCTATGTGATTCAGATTGAGCAAACATATATATATATATATTCAGTCTCAGAGGGAACATTAGAAGGGAATTACAGGTATTTTCCGTCTTCCGTAAAATATAATAGTAGGGCGTCATTTGGCAGGACATTAAATATTCAACCCCATGTTCCTGCGAGAAAGCCGCAACCATTAATGTGCACAGTGAATACGGCAGAATGACTGTGTCTTTTATTGTCGATGCAAAGTATGACACGCCCTCGGACGGTCTTTTTAGACTTTCGGTAGGCTGCCAACCAGGACGACTGCAAATTACAGGCGTTTAAGCTTGAACTTGACAGTGCTGATGCCATCATGGCCAGCGCAAAAGTACACGCAATCAATATTCGCCTTTCCACACGTTTTCCGGTATAAATGGCGTTTAGCAGAAGACCAAAGTGCACTTTCAAATTCCTGGAACCCAAACTATGGAAAATTTGAATTGCTTTTGCAGGGTTGCCTTCTCTACCGCCTTTTTACTTGCGTTTGCAAGTTACGGTCGGACATTATGTGGGTGAAGTCGGCCTCTTACAAGGCATGTTCTTTTTCATTTGTGCACAAACGGGCTAGTGTCTTTCAATATTACAATTAGTGATCGACCTCATGAAATGTTGGCTGAAATTTTAAAATGCGTTTTCGGCTAGGAAGGATTACTTAGACGCGGTTGGTATATTGATATTATCGCGGCAACTTCCTATAATATTTCAGACTCAGCAGGATGTCGGTGTTTGAATGCATTGCTTTTCAATCTCCTGTGGAAACCTTACCTGGTAAAAATCACTGCTTAAGTAGCATGCATTTTTCGCATTGATTTTTGTTGATCTTGCAAATTCAAATGTATTTTCGAGAACAGATATGAAGATCCATGATCCTCTATCAAACTACTGAAAGAAAACATATTTTCGTTTGTGGTTTCAATAAAATACATTTGAATTTGCAAGATCAGCGAAAATCAGTTTTAAAAATGCCTGCTAATTAAGTAGTCATTATTACCAGGTTCGGTTTCCATAGGAGCTTGAGAAGCAACGCATTCAAACACCGACATCCCGCCGAGTCCGAAATATTATAGGATTATGCGGCAATAGTATCAATATTACAACTGCGCATAGGTAATCCTTCCTAATCGAAAACGCATTTCAGAATTTCAGCCAACCTTCCATGAGATCGCTCACTCACCGTGAAATGATTTTTTCGATTCACTTTAAAAGACGCATGTGAGTTACAAGAGGTCTTGACAGACAGGGTCTGTATGTACTAGGATCTGCAGCTTTTCTACGGAGCCGGCTAGACCATCTTTATGGGCAGCTATCCCGGCTGTGAACTTACACATGTTTCCTTAATGACACTGCTACGAGATTTTGACCGGCCTGGAGTGGACGTGGAGAAAACATGGTCTTCGAGTAGACTATCACCAGTATTTGAAAGGGAGTCCTTGTCCAGCCAGTCCTGTATATTTGCAGGCAAACAGAATCCGAAACAACTATAGCATGCGCTATCTTCAACTTTTCGTGCAAACATTTGCGTTTCAGTCCGCAGGCAGTTATTTTGGTAGACGTCGGAGTCCACGCTGAGTGTGACTGAGTGTCTTAGTGCGCTTTTTTAACGTTTTAAGAAGGGCGTGGACCAAAAGCCTGGACAAGATGACGTTGGTGTTTACCTGATTTCCGAATATTAAGCATAAATTGCTATGGTAAAACAGTGGACGCATGGGCCTTGTCTACTCATAATCTCTGAGCACTTTCTTGGCAAGCTGCCAGCTAAAAAAATCCGTGTGAAGGAAGACTTCTCCTCTCTAGAGAATAGGCCACTTTTTGCGTGGGCTTGTCAACTGTGTTCTGCTACTGTACACTATGAAGGATTAAATGATAGACATTCGGATTTCGTACTTATCTAGGCACAGTTATTCAAGGGAAGAAGATTCAGACAGAGGATGCATATAGGCCCAAGACCAACGATAAGGACCTAAATGTTGGTAGCTACTGACTGCTGTTCAGATTGCATAATCCTGTTTGTCGAGATCCAACTAAAATCAGAGTACAGTGCTTTTCCGCGGTTAAAACAAGCCAAACAACTAAACTTTGGTTGGGGAAAAGGTAAAGCTAGGAGTATAAACAGCGCTATTCTCACACATAAATGATCTATAAGGTCCCCACAAACTATCCCAAATCACTAGGTCAACATCTGCTAGCAACAGCAGAGCCCGCTACTTTCAGATTACACGAACTGTTTTGGGTAGACAGAAACTCCTCCTCCTATTCCACACCCGGCTTGTGTGTTAAAATGAACGTTAGTCAACTTCCCTAATTAGTGCTATATTTTACCCTACCATGTCTCCATGTGAATGTACTGGTCTGACTTGTATTTGTCAAAATTTTACGCTTGTTTGCCAAGTAGTATTTTGATTTTTTAACAATGATCATTGATATACGTAGATATGTCATCAAGGATCATGGTTTTCTCAAATGGTGCCGAAACTGGACTCTTGCGTCCTAACAGGCTAACGAACACGTCTGCGATTGAAAGCATACTCGACGTTTAGTACCTCATTTGATGATCCCAGGTGTCGCATATAAAATCGGTTGTGGCTGTTCAACTGAAGGGTTAACGGAGAAACAGAACAAGAGACTCAACTTTAAGGCAAATATGAACCGAAGTGTTTTGTTTTTTTACTGACATAAGCAACCATAAACTTTCTGAAAATACTATTTTCATGTTGCATTGCTTTAAAAATAAGAAAAAAAAATAAGAACTGACCCTGTCAAAAACATCAAAGGTCTGTCTGAGGGTTGATGCGTCCGGAGGAGAAGTTAGATGTTCAGGGCTGAAGGCCTCAACGAATTCGTCAAATCCAATCTGGCCATCGCCTAAGGAAATTAGTGCATAGGAAGCCGATATTAAGTTAACAGTTAACGCTTCATTTCCGCTAACGGATTATTAATTATTTAGGCAGAAGGTTTTTGCTATAATGCCACATTTGGATTCCCATTCTGACAGAATCTAAGAAAAGTCCAAATTGTTGAGTGGTATTCCAGGCTTCAAGTGGGCACTTTCTTCAGCTTGCACTAAGAAAGTGCATTTCGACATCACATTTAAGGATGACACTGAGGTTACAAGTTGCTCTCATGCTTTCACTTATAACCGGCCACGCAGAGTTTTTGGCGCAGATCCAAGTCGGTTTTATGATGTAGGCCAATGTCTTAGGTGCAGTAGCTCGAGGAGATGGCATTAAATACACTGGAAAGTAGTGTGATTGAACAGGAAGCGTCAGTCGAAAAAACACCTGGTCAGGACAACATACAACCTTCTGCAGTTTCATGTTCCTCCAACAGAAACGTAATCTTTTCCGATCGTTGGCGCGAGAGACTAGACAAATCTGTTCGACAGATAGTATTGATGAAGAACTTAAAAGAATCAAGGACCTTATTAGGGAGAACGGGTATCCTAACAGATTTATTTTAGAGATCTTACCGATCGACCCGCAAATCTCGTCACTTCGACGACTGAAGAAAAAAACTCTGTTTTTAAAATCCCGTTTCAAGGGAATGCGGCGACGGAACTCCTGAGAAGACGCCTTGACCCAGCTGTTTCACGAACCTTCCCGACAGCAAGCTTTAAGATGTTGTTCTCGGCCAACCCCGTCTTAAGCAGAAGGGCAAGGATGGGCTACCAGCTCAGACCACCGTCGTTGGCAGTTACTCATTTACCTGCTCCTGCGGAGCAGGTTATATTGGTCGTGTCAGTCGGTGTATATCCACAAGAATACGAGAACTGCGACCGACATGGCTGGGGAAAAGGCACCCACAGCTCCATCCTCGCACATATGGTTGATTCTAGGCATCGTGTGGATCCTGGCGAATGCTTCCGTGGAATTTTCAAGGTCCCAAATAACTCCGCGAAGCAACTGGATCATCGTTTACTAGCAACAGCAGAAGTGACTGCCATTAGGATATGGAGGCCGGTCCTGTGCACACCGAAGAACCTACTGCAGTTCTGCGTCTACAGTGGCCAAGGATCGATTAACTGCATGAATGTCTCCGCGTCCCCGTTCCTCCCTCCTCTTCCCTTGTGACGCGGCTCAAACCAACCCTCACTGTTTGGGTTCCACCCCAGCTTTTGGTGAAAATCAAAACCCGCATTCTACAGTCTGAAGGCTTTTGCCAAGCAGACAGGAAAGAAAATCATTTAACTGGATTGTCACTGGAGACGAGAAATGGATGCTTTATGTTAACAATAAGTATAAACACCGGTGACTTTCCACAGACCAGGAGTCAGTTTCGACACTGAAATAGGACCCATACCCCTGTGCGGAGTGTAGTATGAACACTTAACTTTGGACTACTGGGACACGGTCAGACCATAACTGTAGGCCTCTATCGTCAAAAATTAGAACAGGTGAACCGTGATTTTGCCAGTGAACAGTCAATGTTAATCAATACAAAACTCGTCATTCTGCTGCACGACAATAAGAGGCAAAACCAGGAACGAGACTCGAAACTTGTTTTGAGAACTTTTCCCCTTCAACACTATTCTACTACCCGTGAGCAAACTTATTATCAGAACTCGAAAGCACTTCCCGAACATAAAACCTTTGGAAACACGAAGGATTTTACAGTTTTGGCTTAGAATTCTTTGCATCAAAACACACTTTCATATAAAAGAAGGGACCGGAGACATAGATTCAGGATGTGCAACAGTGATTGATAACGATGGCAATTTTATACTTTAACAAAAAATGGAAAGTTTTCCGGTAAGCACTTTTCTAACTATTTTCTAAGAAAACGACACTACTTTTTGGTTCCCCTAGCACATCAAACTACAGCGAGTGGCCGATATCATGAAATGTTGGCTGAAATTCTGAAATGCTTTTCGATTAGGAAGGAATACTTGGTCGCGGTTGCGACACTGATTATCTTGAGGCACAATGTTATAACATATCGAACTCGACAGGATGTCAACTTTTGAATACACTGTCTTTCAATATCCTGTAGAAACCACACTCGGAAAAATGACTCCTTTGTAATATTCATTTTTTCCATTGATTTTCGATGGTTCTGCAAATTTAGATATGTCTTATAGAAATCACGGACAAAAATATGTTTCCTTTCAGTCAATTTATAGAGAATCATGTCTCCTCTTTATCTTATACTCAAAGAAGGAGTATAATAAGGTTTCAAAAAGTTTCTAATTATGAGATTTTTTAAGACCGCGCAATGTCTATTCACATAGCGTCGCACCTGGTCGTTTACCAAAGCCCCTTATGAAATGCCCAACATAGTCCGTATTCATTACTAAATTTTATGGACTCTGTATGATATCTTTTTTATGGCATAGAAAAATATGTGATTTTCTTTACGCGGAACGCATGCATCTTGTAGACTGAAATAAATAAGCGATAATGCAGTGAATGATTAGACTCCAAATCAGTCGTCATTTAGAAAACCTTTTTAAAACCTAATTATACCCCTTCTTTGAGTATAAAATATAAAGAAGAAATTCCCTATTAGTTGGCTGAAATAAAGCACATCTTTTTTATGGTTTCTATAAGATATATTTGAAATTTAAAGATAATCGAAAAACGAATGGGAAAAATGCTTGCTAAATAAGTAGGAATGTTTTCCGTGTACGGTTTCTACAGGGAATTGAAAGACAGTGTGTTTAAAAGCTGACGTCCTGCGAGTTCGAAATGTTATAATATTGTTTCAAGATAATCAGTATCACAACCGCGACCAAGTAATCTTTCCTAATCGAAAACGCGTTTCAGAATTGCAGCTAACATTTCATTAGATCGGTCACTCACTGAGCTTAGGGAACAAGTACAGTCAGTGACGGATCTCGCGAAATGTTAGCCAAAATTCGGAAATGTGTTTTCAAGTAGGAAAGACTTCTTGAATGGAGTTATAGTACTGATTATAATGCAGCATAATCCTATAATATTTCGGACGAGTTGGGGTGTTGGCACTTGAATTTATTGTTTGGTCTTCTGTAAAACTGGCACTCGGTAAAAACGGTTGCTTATGTAGCATGCATTTTCATACTCATTTCATATGCCTTTATAAATTCAAACATATTTTTTGAAAACCACATATAAAAACATTTATCTCATGCTTATTTGGCAGCAGATTACAATTTTCTCATATCATATACTCGAAGAAGGATATTTTTTAAGACCGTGCAGTGTAAACTAATACAGCATCGTAATTGTCGGTTTATTAATGTCTGCCATGAGGTATAAAACATAGATCGCATTTATTGCAAAACTTTATTAGCTCCACCTGGTATCTTCTTAAAAGCAAAGAGGAATACATGACTTTTCTTACGCAGCGAGTGTATATCTTGTGGACTGGAAACGCTTAACGCTAATGTGACGGCTAAACTGACTCAAATCTATTCGGAAAATGAAAACTTTTTCAAAGCATTAACATATCGCGTCTTCGAATACAGAATATGAAGTCAATGAGTTTGCTACCTACTAAGTAAAAGAAAGCGTATTTTGTGCAGGTCTCAGTAACGGCTAGTTGAATTCCTGAGGAAATAAGAAACCAACGTGAAACATTTATCGTACTTGAGTAGCAATTAATCACTGAGTACGGCTTCTCCGGGCAGTCGAGAAGACTTGCATTCAAAAGCCAACACCCTGGCGTGTCTGAAGCATCACGTGACTACGTCGCAAGCTACTCAATATTACAGTCTCACTTAAGTAATCTTTCCAAAGCGAGAACGTCTCTCAGAATTTCAGTTAATGTTTCTTTTCATTCCCTGAGACTGCCGAACTGCCACCTGGCAAGATTATATTATAGACTCCTAGTCTGGTTAGTTGTACACATATCGATGCGTCATTCTTCTCGACTGACAAAATGAGCCTATAACAACCCGAAGGAATGTTCATTTCGCACAGTCTAATAAGCCTTTTGTGCAATAAATTGCTGGTTCAACAAATAAGAAACCAGAAACGAAGTGCCATTAGTAAATTGCAGAGTTAAAGTATTTTACATTGTAATTTGTGGAATAATAGGATGTTTTCGCTCAGAACAGCAAGCTTCCTGCCCACTCTGAATAGATAAGAACTTAAAGCGCCTCCGCAATATATGCATCGCGTCTGCGCGTATTCATAAATATTTCCTTGTTTGTTGCAAATTAAACTATGCCGACGTTTAAACTAAAACGTTCCGTTAATAATAATAAAACCTAGATTTTATTTCTTAGTTCAATAAAAGCAACATCTTGCGAGATCCACAAAATGTCCAAATTTCTGGTTTGCTGGAAAAAAATGTGATGGTGTACCAACGCTGTATGAAATATTGATTTGAATAATGCAAAGATTTAAAAGAGTCAAAAAATTACCGTTTATATCCACCTTGCTCATTATGAGTTTCATCTGGACAGGCGAATAATTCTGACACGCCAGATTGAGGATTTTGGTAAATTCCTCTTTGCTGATGCTTCCATTACCATCCGCATCAAAGCAGTTGAAAATTTCTCGTAATTCTAAAAAAAGTTAAGAAAAAAATAAATTCTTCTCTGCCTAAAGAGTATAATTGCGCGTATTAGCGCAACGAAAGACAGTCCGCAACTAAAATACTCGACAGCACAGCGACAGGACGATTTGTTCCTAGACTTGACCTATGGGTCGACAAAATGTATTTGCACTGAGATATTTTTTCCTGTTTCCTGATGTCTTTCGAATGAGTCTACATGCACTTAATCTCCTGACGAGTAATCACGGCCAAAAGTTCTTGACAGCACTGATAATGGCGCGCAGCCAGCGTCGGGTTTGGCACAACCGTGAGGCCTTTGGCTGACTTCCTCTGTATTTGTGCCAAGCTGCAAACCAGAGAATTAAAAAAACTTTGGTTAGCATTACCGACAAAGAAAAGGGAGACGGGAATGGTCATTTCTGTCTTACTGGCCAACCATGTCCAACCCTGCGGTGCGGAACACCTGGAGCTCGATCCCGCGATCTGTCAGTTGGAAGTCCAACACACTTAGCTACTGAGCCACGGGGTCCTTGTTCTGTCGGCGCGATTGCTTAGCCTCCATCAACCATTGCATGTGCCCGATTGTAACCGATAGGACAACAAGCCCCGTGGCTCAGTGTCTAGGGGGCGTTGGACTTCTAACCAGCAGTTCGACGCATCGAGCCCTGGGTGTTTCACATCTCAGAGTTGGGCATGACTAGCTCCCTTGTCTTTGTCGGTAATGCTATTTTGCCTGTGTACCGTTGGCGGAGCTCGAGGGAGAGTGAGAGCCCAAAGACAGAACAGTACGAGTGAGTTCCGTAGCGCGATACGTGAGTGCCCATCTAACATTAATACAGTTATTTCCGTTTTCCTCGCGTCGAAATATTTTAAAGTCAAAGTACACTGTTTCACTGGATAATAAACGGCCATGTGTTCGAAGCCCTGCCATTTTGAAATTTCGTTTATCTTAGCACACAGAGGGGGTTTCTGGTGTCTAGAAAAGTCACTCAAAATTCTAATCTGAAGCACTTTTACCCAGACACGGCATCTTTTCACGTTTATTTGACAGCAGTAATTTTAATCCATTTTTCGCAAACCGAAAAGCAACGAACTTACATTTAATATTTATTTTAAAACAATAACAGAAAGACTCGCAAGATCGCGTTACGGAGCTCAGTCGTTTTATTGTGCCTTAGGGCTCTCCCTCTCGAACCTCACCTGTAGCCGCATAGCGGTGCATAATGTGGCAGAATGACGTTACCGACAAAGACAAGGGAGACTGGAATGGCCGTTTCTGGATACCTAACCGTCGCCAGCCATCCATGCCCAATCATGAGGTATGGAACCCCGGGTATGGTTGGTCGATGATCGCTAACAGACCAGAAAGGGTCATTCTAGCATCCATTTTCTATGTAGATTATAGTATTCTGCCTTTAAGAATATGCTTAATTTACAGCACTACTGTTCTCAAGGCCCTAACCGGGTAAAATGTGCGGTCCTTTCCCCTAGATTATGGCAGTTTACCAAGATTATTGAAGATTTGTAAATGGTGGATAACTTTTTTCGAATGTTCAAAAAGCATTAATTAGTCATAACATTGTATTCACCGAATGACATCTGACCAGAATAGTATGTGGTAATTATGTGGTAAATGTTCTCGCAGAAAACTTGAAGAGGAGTGTTTCAACCGTAAAATGTTATTTTTCCTTAGGTTGGTATCATAGGTGTTTCGGCGCATAAAACAATGAGGACGACATCAGATTAAACTCCAGTTGCCAAAAATATTCTGCCGTATCAACCAATTAAGAAGTATTTCCTTGTTTCTTGTCTGACTGTTAAAGGATACTCACGGAGGTTTGAAGGATATGGGTAAATGCTCCGAGGAGTTAGTCGTTAGAAATAAATAGTACTCACTCCAGATAATAACAAGATTCTTACTGGAGAAGAGGGTAGTATTTAAAAGTGTCACTTAAACTTCGCAAGTGAGATGAAAAATCAGGATATCTGCCTAGATAATCTTCAAACGGAAAACAAGTTCTGTATTTCAATCCCCTTGTCTCATTCCGTATCGAGGTAGTATACAAGAGTACCAAATCTGAATTCACTCGTTGTTCTGGTAGTTCGATGACAAGGTGATTCCCCTTTTATGGCTGCTTAAGCCGTACAAGGTAGGGGTGTGATACAGTCATCAATGATGCAGTGAGAGGTGGCCGAGCAACTAACGCCTCATCTGCAGCGAGTGCGTCAAAGAGGAAAACGATCATTTTCACCGTGAATAGAAAATACTTGAATTGTCATGGTCATTGGTTCTGAGATGCGGGATTTTTTTCTTTGTATAGATTAATGAGTATTAATAACAACAGTCCCCATAAGTGGAGTGATTTTATGTGCATATGACAATGCAAAATTGCCCAACCATCAAAAGCCGCACATTTTTTCTGCTAGTAGTCATTTCCTTGGTTTCTCAGTGGCATTTTTCAAGAAAAAAATGCAAGCTCAGCGACACTTCTCTAGGTGTTAATGCAAGAATTAGAGCTTTTTCAAAGCGTCCAAGGAGTGTTTGATTGAGAAAAAATAAGAAGGTCGGACGGCAACACTGCGTTTTTTGCATCCTGGCCGCGTTAGCCTCGAAGACGAAAACCGAGGTGAATGGGTCGCCTCATCCCTCCTTTCGTAATCCCGCGCACACCAACTGCTTGGGCGTTTCCCCAAAAGGCCGGTAGAAGGTGAGCGCTTGCATCTTCAAACCGAGCGCCCGACACAAAGTCATAAGCTTCGTTTGGTCTGCGCACCCAACTTTGTGCTTAAAGTCATTCCGCAGGTGCTTGGCGGCCTCTCACGGGACTTTCTTGGATGCCATTTAGATATTGTTCCAGTTTCACTTTGTTTAAGATAAATAACGACCTTGGCGACATGCCGTTGCGGATATGGTCAGACAGTGATAGTTTGAGTGGCGTTCATTCAACGGAGACAGTCATATGAATCGTCTTTGTAAGGCAATAAAATAAAGTCAAAAGAAACCTATGCACGAATAATTGCATCGCCTAAATGTTCATGAAGTTGGGAGTTAACATAAGAAGGGCCGACTGCAAAGTTTAACCGGACGAAACTGTGGGTTTGGGTGATTGAAAATGGCTAACTACCGTAGAGTGGAGCCTCATGAATGAAGGTTTTAGTACCACCGATACCCTCGACTACTTAAATCAAACGGAACTAAAAAGTCTCATTTTACCGTCCGTTTGCGCCTTGTGAATGCATGCATCTAAGAGACACCGTGTAGTGTTCTGATCGCAAATGATAAGGCATAATTATTTTTCAGGTTCATTTCTCTGATATATAGTTTTAATCCGAAAAAAAGGCTTCAAACCACCTAGTATCATGAACATCGAAATATTCTGACTGTAAGGTGGGTTGAAATGGTGAATTGTGAAACTTCTTTAAACAAAACGTACGCACATGCATGCTTCTCAAATCTGCGTTTTTTTACTCGGGATGACCTGGTTCGTTAAAAAATATTCCTTCGTATTTCCTCGAAAAGCTGTGTTTACAAAAACGGCAAGAGGAATGCGGTATTTTATGCATTTTGTAAGAAACTCAGTAAATACGGTCGCAAGACGTTTAAAGAACAAAACGATTTGGTTTGAGCAAAATACCTGCTTATCGATGAAATTCGAGTGAAAAAAACGAACGACACAGGTTAACCAAAGGTTTTGCACTTTTATTTCGTATGCCTTTGCGTTCACATTCTTGTTCGACGAAATTAGTAGGAACCAAGCTTATCAAAATATCACCATCTGCATGTATATTTACTTGGATTGAATATTTGGAAAATTCATACCTCTTGCCTTGTTGCAATGGGCTTTCGAATTTTAGTCCAAATTCCCTGGTTTTCCTTATCAGCGATGTGCGTCACTGAAAATGTCGCATTGATACTGCCGGTTGTAGATAAACTTGCCAACTGAGACAACCATTATTGGCATCTCAGTAATCGACACTCGGAAGAATGCTCAGATAACCTGGGATCGAAAGAGCAGTCTCAGCCCACTGAGTATTCTGCGTGTCAGTTAGTATTCCCCGTGGTTGTTGCACTACCATCGGCGGTCTTATATTAGTACTTGAGCGTAAAACATCACCGGCGTGTTTCACATCGGAAGAGGTGCGAAAATTTTCATTCCAAATTAACACAAGGAATTTTTATGGTCTTTCAAAATACTGACAACGTCTACTCATATTTCCAGAACAGGAGAGATCAAACAAGTACAAGAAACTTGGGAATGAATGTTGGAGGCTCATCCATTCCACCCTCATAATTCACATTATTGAGAGATTCGTCCGATTGTTTCTGCTTTGATCCTTTTCGCGTAAAGCGAGTGCAAACAGCTGTTTATGAGGCGGGTCCTTTCAAATCCGAAGACACCAAAAGTTATACACTACTGATACTGCTTAATAATGAATTATGAGTCAAGACATAGGTTGCAGAAATTAGGCAGAGTATGGTTGACGTCTTCAAGAGCCTACTAAGAAGCAGGCCTCAGTAAAGCTCTTGGCGGAGTGCCAAATCACATTCGTGTGAAACAGCATGAAGTTTCTCAAAATGCAAGATGAAGTCGTTAGTTGAGTTAGTGCGCAGTAATGAGGATCACTAAAAAGTGATTATGTTGAAAGCAAGAACTATGTCTATTTTACCAAAACCACAGTTGAACATAAACTTTTGTGTTTGATTAGTTCAACAAAAGGCTCGCATTATTGGACTTCGTGATTTTTTCCAGTTTTTTGATAATAATAGATCCGAAGGCCGCTAAACAAATTTCAAAAACGCATGTGTTCTGAAAAATACTGAAGATTGTGTTCCAAAATAGCGGAAGCGTCCTCCAAAGTAAGATCATATTAAGAGAAACCATATTTTGAGGCGTTTCTATCATCATGAGCTTTTTAACTATTCACAGTGATATGAATTCTAGGCTCTAAAATGGCGTCTGCTAAAATATTAACATAATCTTTCCTAATATAAAAAATCATGACATGACGCTTTTCGTTGGTTACACATGACAACTGATGTATTGGTATGAAGTTCCATAAACCAATAAGAACTTACTGTTTATTTTCGCATATACCGTTATAAAATAAAATATTAAATGAAAAACCACACCATGAGGCATTTGAAGTCAATTGCATAGAAGCTGGAAACTAGAAGCTTGAAAACTTGTAAAATGTTCATTAAAATGTCAAAGTGTGAATTTAAAAATCAAAACAATAACTTGCCATTCAATTGCATGTGGGTGAGCTTGTGAGCGGCCTGGAAAAAAAGATGTATTTTTATTAACATATGATGCCATTCTGCGCAAAAGATACTGAGAAATTTTTTAAGCAGTTAGGTTCACAGTGTTGCGCTTTCCCGTTAGGTACGTTAACTAGACACTCTCCATTGTCGATTGGCCAAGTAGCGTTAATACGAAACCATCACTGTGGACAGAGTGATTGTTTTATTAAATCCCCCCATCGCACTCGGCGATCTAGCGACGAGAAATTTTGAGAAGCAGCGCGTCGACATCAAATGCAGTTTCTTTTCTGTTATAGTTTGTTCTGTCAACATGAAAGGATTTGTTCATGTCGGATTAGTTCCTCATGACACAAAACTGAACCAGCATCGTCATCTGCAGGTGGTGAAGCGATTATAAGAGGCAGTAGTAAAAGACAATTAGGATTCGTTGATCGAGGGACTGACTGCTTCGTCATGACAACATGTCCACTCACACAATCTTTAAAATCAACCAGTTGCTGGCAATAATCAATAAGTCAACGGTTGCTGGCTCTCTTTAATTGCCCAATCCTGTACCTTACAACGTTCTATTAAAATCAATGGAGAAAAATATACAGCAAAGCATTTTCAGAACGTAGAGGAGGTTACGAAAAAATCGTTGACGGTACCTAATAGCATTAATTCAAAAAAATATAAAAATGTTTTGAACGATAGAAACTCCGTTGGAACAAGTGAAAACCTTCCAATAGACAGGATTTCAAAATGTTATCCTATGTAAAGAATTTTAACAAATAATTCTCGTTTCCGAGTACTCTAAGTATTAAAAATTGCCGATAGGTTTTGATACGAAGCAGTCTTAGACCGCCCAATTTTGCCTCTTTCAGAGCGAATTTGTTGTTTAATTTGAGCGCCGGCAAGAAAATTCATCTTTAACTAAAAACGTGCTCTGGCTTAAAATAAATTCATCAATTATGGGCTTAGGATCGCCCTAAGTGAAATATTGCGAAACCCTGATTATGGGTTTACGATAGGACATACGTAAGAATTTATACTACACAAAATAAGGCGAAAGGGAAGGTAACCTGGTATTGGGCTTTACGATATGTCCAAGCGTTTTACACCAAGGAGTGTGAATTCAACGCCTTATAAATGTTCAGAATGCAGACGGATGACCAGAGGCTCGTTTAAAACAGCTTTAGTTTCATTTTTCATGGCCTTTGCCTAATACACATCCGCAATCATCGGGCACCGTTTGGGTTTTATGCATTCATGAGGAGGGAATCGGTGGTCTAAAGGAACTGCATAATAAGAAATATTCAGCTAAGTGGGAGTTATAGCATCAACTATCGAAATGTCTGCAGCGTGTACTTGGGATGTCCCTTCTTTGGAAAAGTTCGCAAATCGTTTTAGATCCAAGCCCCAATATAAGTGTATAATTTGCCGTTACATGCCACATTAGGTGGGCTAACCCATGAAAGACCAACCGAAATTCCACAATGTATTTTGTTTCGAGAAGATTACTTAAGATAGGTTGAACAACTAATCGTCATGCAGCGTAATTCTATAAAACTTCGGTTATCACAGGATGTCGGATTTCGGAAGGACTTCATTTCGGCTGCACGCAAAAACTATATTCTGTAAAAAATGACCCCTTGATTAGTATGAATTTTTCTCATTGATTTTAAATGCCCATGAAAATTCAATTATATTTCATGGAAAACACGCATAAAAATATCCGTTGTTTTTTTCTTTCGGTAGAAAATTATATCTATTTTTAAATCTATACTCGACAAAAGGGTATAATTTGCGTTCCTAAAACTTCTCTAATTCCCTAATAATTTTTAATCCGACCTGCAGTTACACTTGCTTTCACGGTTTCCAAACTACAGCCTTATATTTTCCGCGTACGGAAAACCATACATTTTTCTAGGTTATCAAGAGGAGATCATATGGGGTTAAGCAGTGGATTTGAGCCGTATTGTTAACTTTACAAGTCATGCTGGTAAATACAGAGACATGAAATTCCATGAACGGCCATTTCATGATATAAAAAAGTCCCACAATTAAAACCTTTTCTGAAACCGAATTATACTCTTCTTTTGGGTATACAATTGGAAAACGACGTTATTTTCTGCTAAATCAACAATGTTGTAAACATTTAAATGCCCGTTGGCCATGAAATATAATTGATTATTAAGGTCATCGAAAATCGATGAGAAAAATGCATGTCACATAATTAGCCATTTTCTACAGAGTACTGTCTTTGCATGAAACCGGAAAGAAGTTCATGCGACAACCGGAATTTCGGTTGACATTTTATGCGAAAGCTCACCTACTGTACACATGGACAATTTCACGTCTTAAAATGTCCGCATATTTTCCAAAACCAAGAAAACCGCGCACATTATTGAGCTATGTAGAAGCTCCGTTACTTTTATTTTATATGTTTCAATCCAGAGCATTGTTCTTGTTCGGTTTTTATTGCAATGAGATGTGGCGCAATAAAAGTCTTTTGACAAAATCGTCAATAAAGGAGACCGGACTACATAAACATATAAATGTCGGACATTTGACGATTTAAATGGGGGGGTACTATGTATGCAGCGTTAAAAATCAGCAAAAACTGGGGTTTCCTAAAAGATGTGAGGAAATTGCCCATTACTTCAAAACTATATTTAGATATTGAGTGCGATCGAGGAACTTTTATCACCCAGCTTTTACTAATATTTTCAATGAATCACAAGGCTCCTTTGAAGCTCAAAAATCTGCTTACGCATTCTTCCGTAGTCAAACTACGCCTACGGAACGGTCACAAAAAACAGTGCCTAAATAAATCCGAAATAGGGAGGGTGGTTTTATGTCCCGCTTTAATCGTATAGAAACCGTCCATATCTTAAGAAGTCGACACAGAAAAAAGACTTTAATAAAGGAGTTTTGAACATTTAGAGGATGTTTATTTTCGATAAAATTGATCTAATCGACTAATTATTGACCGAGAAGAGACGAGTCAATATTTTGAAGTCAGTTCGATCTGTAAGCAAAGATAACTGTCTATTGTGTAAATCTGTGCAGATAAGCATTTAAATGTCATCTGAAAAAACTGGTAAACTGAAAAGAGGTGTAGCTTTCTGCGTCGCGGCGCGTTCGAGTTAGTGATTCGAATCTTCTGGGCGAACTGTTACGAGGTCGGTTGCGTCATGGCCACTGACATTGTGTGTAATTATATGTACACACATTTGGGGTGTGGCTTAAAATTGCGAATTCGGGAATGTCCAGTATTGCGTCTAGTGTTGATGCCTGTTTTTTTTGCCAATAATAGTTTAAAAGCACACTTATTGCAAAACAGTATAAAATCACTTATCAACTTGGAATCCTGGATAATTTTAAATTTAGAGATTGAAACTTTATTTTTATTACGCAGGCTTTAAAATATCTCATAAATCGAAATTTAAACAGCTGTTTTCCTGGTTTTATATTTGAATTTGTGTTCTTCCCCTAAACACACAGGACAGTTGTCGGAAAAATGCTTATACCGTCCTGCTAGGACCAGGTACTTTCGGCTGCGACGGCTGAGTAGGGCTGAACCCCTTAGGCACATTATACCATAGATGCCTCGTCTACACAATGGAATTACTTTTGACTGCACAAAATCGTCTGTGCGCAGCATCTTTGGCTGGTTTCCACTTCGGTGTAGAGTTGTTTCTAACAAATGTTTGCTGAAATGCTTCAGATAACCGCTAAGACTTTGCGACACAATTTTTCAATCTCACTGAACAGTGTCTGGTGCATTTCTGTCCGGATTGGTTAAGACATCACAAATGAGAAGTTTAAAAGAAAAATTATTTTTATGCTTCCTTTTAAAAATATAACTGGGTAAGAATTAGAGGAAATTACCATTTTTCATGCTTTTACTTAGAGCTTGCAAATTGTGTCTTCTATTTAATTATTCTACTTTCTGCTGAAATCACTTACGTTTTTTATTGTCATCACGGGTATTTTATTACTTGGCGCTGTCAATGTTCACTGTAAAACTTCCTGTGAACGACCCTATGCAGGGCTTCAGGGCGCAGTAGAACGGTTGTGTTTCATGTCGTGATGCAGTCAGTATATGATCTCATCCACTCTGCCCCTGAAGGGCGTCAGCCTAGACTCAGTGCAGGGCTGTATCACACTTCTGGGTCTCAAGATTTGTAAGCTTCTGCTATTCCATTATTCAGCAAACCGTGGCTCTTGCAGCCTAGTGTGCACTGGCAGCCCTCTGGTGCCCGGTTCCCTGTCGGTAAATGCGTTTGCATTCCTGCTGTGGGTACGGGTCGTGTGCATGTTTGTACACTCCTCCTTTTCCCCCTTTTTTGACCGTTTGATGTTTTTGGTTAAAATTCTGATCGAGTGTTTTTTGTGCACCAGGGAGTGTGGTGTTACGCCTAGGTGCAGGTCCAGTCGTGCCAATCGCCTGTACTCTCTCCCGTCTGCGGTCTTCTTGACTATGTCTTGACACCAAACCCAGGTGGCGGTGGTGGTGGTGGTGGTGGCGGTGGTGGTGGTGGTGGTGGTGGCGGTGGTGGTGGTGGTGGAGGAGGGGAAGGAGGAGGAGGAGGAGGAGGAGGAGGAGAGAGTGCGGTACATGCTGTAAAAGCCTACTGTTACTGCAAACTAATTGGCGTAGAAGTCACCATGCCTGCTCTCCTCTTGGTGAGGAGTACTTGGTGAACATTGTCGGCAACGACGGTCGAAATGTCATATCGTCTAATCGGCATGAGAAGATACACAAGTCTGTGTCACGACATTGGGGAAGTGTACAAATAGACAAACCTTTTTGACAAATCGCCATACTATGATGCAACTTCAGTCGATTGCAATAAATGTCTGCATATCGATCACTTACCGTCCAGGCCTCCAGTACAGGGGGTAGATCTGGTCATAGCATCACAATATGCTAACCAGGCACTAACTAACTTCCTATGCAATCTTCTTAGTGATCTTAAGATCTCCTAGGTGAGTCCACACTTTCCCTTGGCATCCTCTGACGCAGTCATGTGAACTTATTCGGAAGGACTGGATGCACTCACAGAAAGAAGGCATTTTCTGACACATATTCTGCAGTCAATCTCAATCACATGCTCGGAAAAGATAACACAACAATGTCATGTAAATAGGGTCAAGTATTCGAAAGGGCAAAGCTATCCTACAACTACGACAGTAAAAAGCTCACGCAGTCGCCCAAGATGGTTGTACTTGGCGTGATAACGCACGACCCCACACATTTTCAAGTCATAAATTGTCCCTATTCCTTCACTAATGATGAAGTTTGATTTAGAAATAAGGCGTAAATTTGTTTTATCAACACTGCCACAGTAAATAATTTCATGTTTCCTGCCGCCCGCAGGGACAACTGCCATCAGGTGCAAAACAAACGCTGAATATGCTGGAGGAGATCGTTGCGTTTACTGACTCACTGCAAAGAAATCTTCCCTTCATATGTCAACTTCTCGAAAGCGCTTGCCTTTGGTTCGATCTTGATCGAGCAAAGGTAAACGTTATCTGCACACATATTTTTGTAACTTATCGTGAAAAAAGATTAGAATAGAAATGATTTGCGTTTAACTTAAGTATAATTCGCAAAACCCAGACTATGTTGACGAATGGGCGGTTTCCGCAGATACACTATGGTGCTTGCTATCTATCTTAATTAACACTACTCGGGGTAACTATGTGTCTCACAAATGTGAAGAAACGATATGAACGCATGGAATTTATTTGCAACGATGAGAACTCAGATTAGTGCACAGGTTTACTTATGTACCAGTAAAACAGAATATGATAAATATTTTGTGAATACTCCTCCCTCGGCTCCGCAGAAGTGCCACTCAATTTATGTGGTGGTAGGATTTGGGTAAATCTTGAACTGTTATCCTGATGGAAGTAGCTCCACTGGAAACATAATTCTGTTGGCTACTTATATGAAGGCATAGCGGAGGTAGAACTATCTAACTGTCTTCCTTCCCGATGCCTGGAAGTTCTGACCTTTCCTGCATTATCCGGCTGGTTAAAAATACGTTTTATACAAATAGAAATAAGTAGGACCACAGATCAGCAATGTGGAATCCCGCGGTGTTTATGCAGTAGAGACTTCAAAAAAGAATGTCATGCAGAGTTTTAACAACTCACCATCAGCTCCTCGTCAGAGAGACACTCGCTCTCTCGCCAGAACCGAAAGAATGTCATAGTGGCGCAATCCCCGTGTGGCCTTAAATTAGGCGTGATGTCCGTAATACTGCAAGTACTCTATAATTGCTCCTGTCCTCAGCCAATAAACAGGCTACTGCCTCCTTTGTGCGGGGGTCGGTGGAAAGAGTCCGCCCTTGCCTCGCAGAAGGACTTAACGGGCACAGGGCTTGAACGGGTAGCGGGCGTGGGGCTATGAGCTTGAAGAGGAGGAGGAGGGGGAGGGGGAGGAGGGAGGAGGGGAAGCAGGAGGCACAAGAGATATAAGAACAAAACAACAGTGTTATTCTTGAGTTCGGGTTTAAAGAGGGCGAGGTAGGCGGAGTGAAGTGAGCAAGATAGAATGCTCAGAGTAGCAGGGACAGGTGGCGGTGGTGGAGGAGGAGGTCGGAGAGACGTGGCAGTTGCCTGGAGAGAAAAAGGTCAGGGGAAATCGTGGGCTGTTTTAGCGCCAATTCCGTCAGAGCTCATAAAAACATCGGGAACATACGCACGCACACACATGCACGCACGCATCTTCACGTTTACTCACCAACCCTCAGAGCACGTGCAGGTCAAGTGACCGCTGCTCAGGCATCGAACACATTTAAATGACGAGAGGACAGCTCATTAGTCGGGCGACCAGGCCGTCGGGCGGCAGGGGCTGTAAGCAAGAGAGGGGAGGGGTAGGGAGTAATGTGCATCAGATGATTGGTTTATGACGCCCAGCCCACACAAGCTCTGACTGGGAATAGGTGTAAATCTGAAGCATGGGGAAAATTTCGAGGAGGAATTCGGCGAGAATGAGGCTCGGCTGCCGATGCGAGTGCTCTACTCATCTGACGTTACGGATTCACTCAAGAAACCACCGTCAGGTACGACAAAAGTCACAATAAGCCACAAACAGAGGATGTAGCATTTACTGCATTGAGCCATCAAGCGGCAACGCTGATGACCGCCCGGGGGGTACTGGAGCACAGAGTGGTTAGCACACACAAGTCATTAACACCAGTGATTGAATCACGCAGTAGGGCGACCAGAGGGCAATCGCGCGACTACAAACATTTGCGATAAATGTGCGAGTTGTTAATTTTATGAGTTGTATAGTTGTGTAGCAAACGCGTCCTCTAAATTACGCATCCCTTCACCAGTTTTTATGCGCGATGATTAATTTCAGTTTAAGGGCAAAGCATCATGCGAAAACGATTTCTGTTCCTGGGATCGGGTTTACCTCTTTTAAACTCCTACAGTAAATGTGTTAACTCAGGAAATATTAATCGAAAATCTGAAATGGGATTACGACTCGAAAAGCTTACTTAAATAGAGTTGTAATATTAAATACCATACAGCATAGACGCAGAATGATTAAGTTGCTTCTGGTTGCCGGCTTTCGGATGAACTTTTTTCCGCCGCCTGCAAAAAGCCCGTAAAAATGACAACTTAAGTAGCATAATTTTTTTCGTAGACTTTCGATGCCCTTATGAGGTTAAATATAGTTCATAAAAAACTTGCAAAAATACTCATTTTTTGCTCGTTAAGAAGAAAATTATGTCGTCTTTAAGTTTTTCTTGGAGGATGTTTTGGAAAACTTTGCTAAATATTTGGAAGCCATCCTGACTTTGGACTTGACTATGTGGTTTCGAAACTACAAGCAATATAATTTCCGCGTACGGAAATCATATATTTCTACACGCTGTTAAGAGGAAATCAAACGGACTTCATAAAATTTAACAATTGATTTAAGCCATATTGTAAATTGTACAAGAAACATTAGTGAATGTGTAGATACGTTGTTTTATGTACGGGCATTCCACGGTCCTAAAAATCTCATGGTTAGAAACATTTTTAAAACCACATTATACACTTCCTTTTAGTAAAAAATTGGAGGTGATGTAATTTTCTTCCAAATGAGTAGGAGAAGGAATATTTTTTATGCATTGTTTGTGTAAAGTATATTTCTGTTTACAAGAGCATTAAAAGTCTATGAGAAAAATTCATGCTACTTAAGCAGTCATCTTTCACAGAGTGTATTTTTTGTTGGCGGCCGTAAAAAATTACATTCAAAAGTCGGCATTCCAAAGTAAGCGAAGTATTATGAGACTATCCTCCACGAGGATTAATCTTAAAAACCTACTTAAGTGACCATTTTGATTAAAAAGCGCATCTTAAAGTTTTGGGCTAAAATTTCATGAATTAGCACATCTACTGCACTTTTCTATATAGTTCGTAAAAAATATGTGGTTTGGGAGTTTGACTATCCAGCAAATTTGGCGAGTACCGTATATATTAACTAATTAGTCCCTGGGTGATTTGCTTTTAGACACAAAAATAAAAAGTGCCCACTATATTTCAAAGTCTTTGAGCTACCAAGTAACCGATTTATATCCAACTTTCTGCCTAACTGGTTACACGGGCGGGGGACTTGCGTTTCCGCTGATCGGTTGGCATGCCGAAAGACAGCGATCAGTTGGTCAGCTTACTACTTCACAGACTCATCCGTTTTCCGTCTGTGAGTGCCTGTGCTGCTAGTATGATATCTTTTAGCCCTAATATATACCGTTCGCACGCCTGTAAGGTGACTTGAGATAGTTCGAGCAGTAACTTGGAAAACGAAAACCGATAATGGTGGGTTGAGTAGGCACCTTGATAGCGCACAGGCAACCGAACTATCTGGGATGTCAAGCCACTAGCAAGTTCGCATATGAAATTCCTTCTTCCCTTTCAAATTTTCACCTTAAAAGTTATTTTTTAACACTCACAAACAAAATGATATCATGAGAAACGTTCTGTTTGTACAGAATCTCCACTTTTAAAAAAACACGACTGGAAAAACGACTTCAATTAAGAGGCAAATCGTTAGATCAACAGTATTATGCCATCCGTAAATAAATATGTCTATACTCTACTTGCAGTCCCATTTGGACCCAGGAGTTCATTGCGAATTTAGTCAGCAAAGAATGCCCTTCCTTGGTGTTTTGTTGGTTTTCTTGCGCACTCTACAGTCAAACTTTAGGCATTCAGCTACCCTAGGAGGTGGGATGAGGGTTCTTCTTCGTGTGCGCTTATATTGGAATTAATAGCGAATTTTTTCTTAATGTTTATTGTCTAACTGTTTACTCCTCCAGTCGCTTCGCAGTATTCCAAAGAAGCCCTACACAAGCACGCATTTTAGGCGTTTTTGATCATCAGTAACTCTAGTCTACCGCGCCAAGTACTAAAAAGCGACTGAATTGTATGCCAGTGACGACGCTAAATGCCATGAAACATTTAAATCCTGGTGTCTTCAAGTTTCTGCTTGAAAGCGCGGCACCTTACCTGATCATGTCATGCATGTTTGTCCTTCGTTTAAATGCTTCCAGTACTAGATCTCACGAACTAATTGCCAGAATCTTTCTGCTTTTAGAAATATATAAATGCCCAGAAATTTACAAGTCAGCAAGCAAACAACAGAAACATCTTGGACGGATTTTTTATGTGGTTTATCACCCATAAATGTCCCAAACATGCTTGTTCCCACGTGGTACGCCTTGTGAGTAGTACCATGAAGTTGGTTGTAGTTTTGTCCATAACATACTGGAAATCGGATGGGAAATTTAAAAATAATTTCAAAATTTGTGAACGCCTTTATTACGCCTTCTTTTGGCGGGTTCGCAGAATCGTGACCCTAGCTGCTTAACAAATTTGAAATTTTTCGCGACCTGACTGCACATATTAGATTATTTGCCAGCTACCACTGTCTAGTTGAGCACTTTACAGAGATGCTTCTGTTTTAATTAGAACGTCGATAACTTGTCCAGTGGCAAGGACGAATTTAGTCGTCGGATGACGATAAGCCACGCAAAATATTTAATTAACTCTAATTCCTGAATCCCAAAATTTAGGCGGTCGTCACTAATGCATAGGTGGGGTTGCACTTTTTTGCCATTAATTGCAGCCGTCCCAAAAAGTATTTGCAGTGAAATGATAACAAATTTACTCATCCACACGAGGCTTAAGGAAGTGAAATAGTGCTCCTTCTTTTCAGAGCATACTTTACGCCTAGACTGCTCACCAAACCTGAAAACATGCGATAAGACAGAGGTCGGGAACAGAACACAATAACTGCTTGATTCCAGGCGTCAAATGCCTCCGGGCGTTCTCCAGTGTCTACACTGTCCCACCACATTTCTGCCCTTTGCTTTTGCGTTTGGGGGAACCTGGAGTAGTCCGCATGCTTCGTTTTCTCGTCTCTAAAAAAATGCGTAAAAAACTACAGGCTCGCCATTCTGACGAGTTGACTGAAAACGGTAAATGTCTCTTATGAAACACCCTGGCTACATGCAGGAAGCGAAATCTCAAGGGCTTTTGGTACATTTTTTGATTTAACCGCAAAATTCAGGATTACTCCTCCTTGGCCCCTACTTGTGAATATGCAAAATCAAGTCAACATCCAACGGATGGAGATTGAAATGTGCTGCCTGTTTTCACAAAACACTTTCGTTACCAGACTCTCAAGGAAGCGTTTGGCATTGTTGCCCACATATGCCCACTTTTCTGACGCAAACAACGATTAAACAAGCAACTGGAGTTTGATAGCGTCAAGGTCATATATCCTTTTCGTCCTGAGGCCATAAAGGCGCGTAAACAGGCGCATTGTTAACTTTGTTCTCAAGAGCATTGAAATGAGTGACCGTCCGCAAAACCAGACCAGTGGGTTTGGTACAAGCTATCTATCCTTCTTTCAACTGAAGAAATATTTTCAGAGTGGTTGAAACCTCTGTAAAAACGTGTATCAAGTCGAACGAAAAACTCGATCACATGCGTCTCTTGAGATGATGCTGGCCTTACAGTGGATCCAAGTCAGTTAGAAATAAATGCTACAAATTCGCAGACTTAAAGTCAGTCTTTGGGCAATTCTCCGTAAATATTACTCTGTAAACAGCAACTAGTTTGATATTAAAAAATCTGGGTTTGTGTGAAATCTATGTTTGTCTCACATACATGCATACATTCGTGCATGAACATCTCGGTCTGAGTCTACAGACCTTGAATAAATTAATCTACTCCAAGTTCATAATTAATTTTTAAAGAAATTTAAAAGCAACAATTTCTATATTAGAGTATCTACCGGAAAGCAGACGGGGAAACCTTGGGAATCCACTGACGAACCGAACCCTTCGCAGCTGCGCCAGAAAGTGGCAGAGTATCGGCGAAACACGCGTGTATGGGCTTTTGGCTAGTACCTGTACTGTTAGTATGGTATCACCTTACCCGAAAGTATTTTTCCCCTACGCTGATGTACGTACTGTCAAAATATTTCTCAAGATACCCCAGCGGGAGATACAGTTTTAAGTTAAATATTTTATTCTCGGGAAATTATCCGTGTTTGCTATCACTTCTATTTCATTAGCAGTTACCTTTCAGATGATGAATCCAGTGACGTTCGTGGCGTCGACGTTGCAAGCTTCTCTTCCAAGGTCCTTTCACGCTAATTTCATTAAATTTAAGGCTGGTCTTTTGTAAAATTCCCAAAATAAGCTCATTGTATCACGTTGTTAAAACTAATCACCAAGGGATTTTTCAATCTAAAATCACGTTTTGAAGTTCAGATCCTCCTTCAAAACGAAGTACATAAAGTAAAAATCTCAAGCACCCGAATTTTACCGAATGTCTTTTAACAATTTCATGTTAACGTTGTTGTCAATCAACTAGTGAAATAAGCAATCATTATATTCCGCCACATAGCGTGCATTTACTGTTATATGTGCATGCAAAGCAAGTACTAACGCAACTTTAGTGAACACCGTTGTTTAATTTTTGTTTATTGCATGTATCCTTTCTACCAACTCGGTCAATTAAGCCGACTTAGGCGTCAAAATATGACGCCAATAATGTATGAAATTTTTCCGACTGCATGTTGAGAAATTTAAATTAAGTTGGAAAAACGCTGAAAAAGAAAACGAAAGACTGAATGCATACTGTCACAAACATGTTTCATTATCGTTTTCTGCTGAACATTATCGGATTTCCGGTCGACTGGAACGGAAATGCCGTTGCCTAGAGGTTTGAAGGTTAAAACGAATGATGGCTTTCACCCCTCAGACGGTGCCCTATTAAACAAAATCGGTTGGACTAACTATTAACACGACCTAAAACCAACGCACGCACAGTTATTTGTGTTACAGGCATCCAGAAACCTTTGAAACCACGTCATCTTTTTAAAGAAAGTGTTGACAGTAGGTGGTAACAAAACACAGTGGTTCATGTCAAACACATGCTCAAATACTGTACAATCTAAAGTTGAATACATTCTAGAAGCGCTACAGAAATAGCAAGATAGCATACAACCGTAGTCATAGCAGAAAATGTTTTCTACGGCAAACGTATGTCCGATTTCTAACAACAATGGAGTAATTAGAGTCCTAAACAATCGAGGGCGTTCTAAATCGGATGGCTGCAATATGTACCAATATATCCTTTTTGAGGAGAAAACAGGAAGACTTTGGAAAGACAATTCAGGGCAAATCTGTGCCGTCTGCCGTTCGACATGCAATACAGACACCTTGGTGAGAATGATTCTCTCGGGAGTATTGATTTTTCAGGATGAGTATAGTATCGGATAGGGGTGATATACTGAATTTTCGATAAAAGTTTACGGAAAGTTTGTACGTGCTGCTTTGCCGATTGTAGATAACCGTCCCTTCTTGTCCTGCTGCATTCGCACAGCCGTCGTGCTCACGGCTCACTCTCTGGTCGTTTACTTCCATTTTTGCAAATCCGTCCGCAAACTATTTGGTCACCCAACGAATAAGTCAGTCAGCCATAGTCTATACATACTGCATTAGCGATTCCTAACTATTAAGGCTTTTGTAACATAATATTCCAAATAATGGAGGTCTTGTAATTTCAACGGTTTGTGAAGGATGTTTTCTGTTTTGGAATGAGTAAATCGGTTGGAATTTTTACATGTCTTGACTAAAACACGCAGAGTACTTACTGAATTTCTAGGAGGTTTGAGAACCTTACCGAACACTTTTCTCCAACCGTCCTCCTTACCATTCAGTGTAGGCAACATGATGTTCACTGAAACTGTGGCATCAGACGATTCTCGACCAATCAAAGTTTGACAAAAGTATATTCTGAGAGCCAGGAAACTGATCATTGCCTCTACGTTTTACTTCAAATCGTGTCGTTAGGCCGGTCTTGACTTTTTCATAATCTCGTGAAAAAGACAACTTTAAACAGTTGATGCTCCTCTCTGAACATTGTCTACGACTCCCTCCACTCTGCCTTCATTATTTAAAAACGCATCTATTTGGACCTTTTGTGTACAACACTACGCTGAGTCTAACATTTACCTGTTGGTGGACCTCTACGGCGCGACGGCCGTCCAGCAATGCAGACCAAATTTACTAAACGCCCCATCAGCGGATTCATGAGGTTGGGGTTGTTTTGGAGCATAGACACCTATGTTTGTTGGCATAACCATGGCAACAAGAATGGAATGCTAACTGTTCACGTGGTGTGGCTTGTCGTCGTGCACACTCCCATCAAGGTCTAACGGGTGGATTAAGTTGATGCGAAAAGGTTCCTGAAAAAAAACCGTTAGCGTGCATGAAGATGTAACATTCGAAACAAGAGACTACTCCGTACATCAAAAGCCTTCCTCCTGGGCGTTGACTCGTTAACTTTTGTCAGCGGGGATATCTGGATGAAATTAATTTTGTGTTCCGAATAGTAAGAGCTAGGAGGCTCTCACATTGTGACTGCTAGAGAGAAAATTAGGAGAACTATGACCCAGCTTAAGTAGGAAATGTTAAGAGTGCAGATCGCTTTGTTTATAAAGACCCAATGGTTTCGGGTTTGCGGCCACTGGTGTAAGAAGGAGTTAGTTTCATTTTGTACGTTTCAGCATAGCGGGTCATTAGTCCACCTATGAACTTCTCATTTGTATGGATGAATTCCAGAGAAGTTTTAGTTTTTTTTCCTCCGCATTCGGAACATGCTTAAACATTACTTGTCCTGTCATTTCAGTGGAGTAAGGTCTTGGGTAACAGAAGGAAGCAATATACACCCAAAACACTGAGAAAAAATCCAACCGTTTTTTTTCATCTTTATGTAAGGTATATTTAGAGGACGGAAATGCGTCATCATGGAGGCCAGTAAATGTGAGGGTGGCTTTCCGTCGCGTAAACAATTTTCCCCCCATCTTCCCAACTGCCTAACCTGTTATTATGCCAGTGGAAAATCTGCTCTGAGAGTTTGTTGCCTGCGCTTCTTAAGCAAACTTCAAACACCATGTACAACGCCTTCGCAACAGGCGATTTATTAACTAACCGGGAAATTTTATGCTCCTCTGTTAGCGTCCCGCCATCCATCTTACTTTGGAGGAGACCATGAGATGATGAAGTGATAGCAGCAATGCTTAGTTTGCGAAAGCTCAGCTTCGAAATTCCAATAGCGGCGAGCACAGTTATACTTCTTTGAGGGTTCGCAATGTGATCCAGCCAAATGCCTGTCACTATGGGGTGTGTACGGGAGCAATAATAGTTCGCACTACATAGGGTTAAAAACGGCCACAATTTAAAAAACAAATCTTGCTTCAAAACTCACTTGAATCAGTGCATTTTTGGAGCTGCAACATTTTATGTCCTCGATCGTCTAATTTAAAAATACTAATGTTCATTGATTAGGAGATCAGACATCTTACATGTAATTAACAAAAGATTGTAGCTATATATCTATGTACATGATAGCATTGGGGCACTCATAGATCGTTCTTACGGGGCTTAATCGTCCCGTTGTGACTTATGGACTCTCACTCTCGATCCCAATCAACAGCCGCATGTTGGAATAGCGTTACTGACAAAGACAAAGAAGAATGGAATAGCCATGTTTGACTTGTTAGCAGTCGTCAGCCAGTCATACCCAACCCCGAAATGTGGAACACCCGAGACTCGAACCCGCGACCTGTTAGTGAGAAGTCCAACACCTCTAACCACTGAGCCATGGGCTCGTTGGGCTGTCGGTTTCGATCGGGGATATACAATGGTAGGTGACGCACAAGGATAGTTCTTGTCGGTAATGACATACTGCCTATATCAAGCTTAGGTGAACGACACCTCAATCTCAATCCCGGGACCAATGTGTCGCTGTTGGTTGGGCTAGAGAGAGAGCTCCCAGGCACGACGGGACGAGTGAATTTTGTAAAAACGATTTCTGAGCGCCGCTCTACTATTGTACATTACTGATCGCAACCGATCGCAAGCCCGTGACTCAGTGGTTAGGGCGTTGGAATTCTAACCAACAAGTTGTGGCACTAAGCCCAAGATGTTGCACACATCAAGGTTGGACACGACTGGCTGATAATGATTAATAAACTAAAAGTGACCATTCCAGCCTCCTTTGTATTTGATGATAGCGTCATTCTGTCTTGAAGAAGGAGACACGATCGCTGGGACAAGAGCTTTATTAGCCTGACCTTTCGGATTTCTGCTCGAATCCATCATCAGAGACAAACGCAGATACGGATGATTCACGCACAAAGGGCTGCAGTACTTATAGGATTCAGTCGCCATGCTACCGCATTTCTATGAATATTCACGGCTCTCCCCCTTCATCAGGGATCGCTGCACTTGGTGTGCTGACTGTTTGATGGCCAGCATTCGAGTCGATAATTGCCGCAATTTCATCACGTATGTTGGATGTTGGTGTGATGATTGCTCGGCCATCTAATCCACCGATCCTGGGGTTGGAAAGAGTGCTCACATGTGCGCTCCCCATGTGGCTAATGAATCTACCTAGGCTAAGTCTCGACACCAAGTATGGAAGGGGAAAGTCATTGCACTTGTTAATGGACTATGTGCCAGTAAACCATGACTCAAGCAGCTCGCGGCTCACGCGGTTGTCACCTCTTGCGAGAATTTCGGCCTCGTTGAATTGGAATGTGTGACCGGATCTCGTCGAATGAGACCGTAGTGTCTGACTCAGCGGTCAGGAACTTGAGACGTCGGAACAGCCACTTAGCCGGTCCGTACGTTGGAGTACCTTTGAGCGACACGATGGGTCGGAGAGTAGTTCACTCGTTGTGCACTTTAGTGAGGCCATAGAATTGGGCCACAGCCGTATTTTGGGGTCTCGCCATGCGCCCGTCAGTCGGTGTTATTGCACCTGAGTTCTCCAAGGCCACCAATGTAACATTACTTTCGCGTATCAGCGCTTTTACATGGTTCGTTACACATTGGAAATATAATTTTCGGTCCTCCAGTAAACCTTTGGCTTTTTGAAAGTAGTCTATCCTGTCCGGTACAACCGTGGAGCGTCCCTTGTGCGCTGGCACGATGACTTGGAGTTTGTCGGCCTTGAGTTCTCTAAACGCATCATTTTCGACCATGAAAATCACTTCCCGCGGCCTGTGGGTCATTAGGAGACGACATTTGGTGTCGGATGAGGCTCTTAGTCTTTTCCGTTGCTTCCGTCTGACTAAGGATTGATTCCACTACCTCAATCATGTTAACAGGCTCGGCGTCAGCCGTGTTGAATGAAGCTCCGTGCCGTAACACCTGCATCTGTCCCATCATCAGCTCCTTTGGCGACAGGTTGTGCACCGGTTTGTCATTTCTGGACGAAGTTGGGCTGGGCAGATTCAGGTGTTACGGCACGAAGATTCATTCAACACGGTTGACACAACACTGGAAACCAATATCCGGAAGCTGTCCAACCCAACGTCGCCCAGAAACGACAAAGTGATGCACAACCTGTCGTCAAAGGAGCTGACGAAGGGTCACATTCGAGGCTTGTTACTCAAGTAGCAACTCCATCAGCAGGCATTCAGACCTTCCTGAGGCCTATAAAGCCCTAAGTCACTGCATACGCCGTGGCGACGACAAGAAAGTTGTACGGAACTTAAGAATGCCAAGCAAACACAGCCTGTGGACAAATCCACCCAAAAGGTGGACAAAAACACAACTAACCCTAATTGAGTTGACAACACACAACACAGGAGGCCAACAACACCCCAAACGACGGCCAGTATGCGAAGGCAACGAAAGAAGAAAAAAACTCGATCAGCCCAAGGCCACCTAATTTGGCTGTCTATTCAAAATTCTGATCGACTTTTGCACTAAACGCCTTGATAATGGAGGGTCGGTCAAGCTTTTCGAAACGTCAGCAATACAATTGCCTCGATCCGGTGGGTACATCATTTTTCTTAAATTATCGACCCTGATCTTTTAAGTTTGCTAACCTGACTTCAAGGACCTCTTCTACTGAGAAAGAAAAGGATTATGTAATGGTAGTTTATGCGGAATTCCAGAACATATGTTGTCAGCAAATTGGCGCATTATTGGCGTAAGCGGAGGCCTTGAAAATAATCGGCAGTTATTTTTATGCGAATTGGGGTTTCAAATAAAAAAGAAATGAGTGATCAATAAAGTATATAAAAGACCACTTCTATTTCGAGATTATGTGCTTCGAAACTTAATTTTTCTGTGCCCTTATAGTAGTGCGACGTCTGAACAGTGAAATAGTGAGAACGCTGTAACCGTTTGCAGAGAGTTGCTTGAAGACCTTGTTTTTTTCCGAAGTTTTTATTTTCTAGGGTGCCGTTGTCTGAATTCCTTTTACTCTCTGACAGACAATATTCGCCTTTCCAAAACGCTTTTTGCATGTTTTGACTTCTGTTTGTGTGCACCAGTCCCGTCAATGTCATTTTCCAAATTGTTACCCCCTCCTCTCTCCTCTGCAAAGTCGCTCTGCTTCCCCGGTCGTTGCTTTCAGCACACCTTCTGTCGTACATCGACATCGGCCATGTTGTCTCTGACCGAATTTTCGACATGTCAGTGGAGCTTGAGAGTCATACGACGCATTCACATCTCCCCCTGTTCTGTACCACTTTTTGGATATTGCATTTAAGGCATTTTTGATGGAGGGGTTTTGAATTACACAAAACGTAAATCTCCCCCTCCGGGATTTGTGTCCGAGGCTGCCCATCTGGTTCATCTGAAAGCAATCCTACACCGCTCACCGTGAAACAAACATCAGCCCCACAACAAAGCATACTTTCCCGGTCCAACCTACCCAACTTGTGATTTAGGAATCGTGATTTTGTTGACTGTATCATTCAGCAGATGAGACCTTCGGACTATCTGTCTGCAAATACGGCATTCTGTGGATGTCCTACAGTTCCTTTGAGTCTCCACTCCTACGCGGTCAGGACTGCAGCCTCGTACCGGGAGACTTCTTCGAGTTAGTAACCACCACAAATCTACGAGGCCATCCATTCAAACTACGTGTGACAGGGGCCAGCCTGGACACACGAAAGTTCTTCTCTAACAGGGTGCTAGAAGCCTGGAATGCCCTGCCTGTGGATGTCGTTATGTCGGCTTCCGTCGAGATCTGTAAGAGGAAGCTGGATCTGTGTAGCAGTGTCCACTAAATTACCACCCGATCTCTTTAACCTCGACAAATTCCGTTGTCATGATACTACTTGCTATATTTCAGTAACATTTTAAGTTGAATTTCTTATTGCCCTCAACCCATCGCCTTCGCTTACTGACATGCGTCTATGCAAATTTAGTCACCGGATATATTATTTATTTCCCTGCCCTCGAAACGACCGCTCACCAACTACTCGTACCACTAACATTCGAGAGAGTTTTGTGTGTCTGTACAGATCTGAAACTTTTCCGATTATCTGGTCCCTTTATGATACCTTTTCGAGTTTTTGAGATTTTGCAGTTGCATGTACACAAATACGGAGTTCGAAGGTGAAGGCCTACATTTCCCTCAATAAACTGGACTGTACTGAACTCCCCTAGCACACGTTTCCTCCTTTTTGCATAACCTCTATTGACTCGACAGTCAGGCGGCAGACAAGTTGGGCGTTAACAGATTCAGCTGGCAGTGTATGCAAAATAAACAGAATGGCAAAATGGAAATACCGACGAAGACAATGGAGACTGGAATGGCCACTTCTGGATCATTAACCGTCGTCAGCCAGCCTTACCCAACCCCGAAGTGTTGAACACCCGAGGCTCGGACTCGCGACCTGTTAGCTAGAAGTTCACGCCTCTAATCACTGGGCCACGAGCCCGTTGCCCTGTCGGTTTTCGATCGGGAATATACAATGGCAGGGGGCGCTCACCGATCGTTCTTACGGAACTCACTCCTTCCGTTGTGCTTTACGGACTCTCTCTCGAGCCTTACTAGCGGCCGCACAGCGGCGCATGATATATAGGCAGAATGGTATTACCGACAAAGGCAGGGGAGACTGGAATGACCACTTCTGGCTTATTAGCCGTCTTCAGCCAGTCATACCCAACATCGAAGTTTAGAACACCCGAGGCTCGAACTAGCGACCTGTGAGCGCAGCCACGATCAAAACCGATCAAAACCGACAAGGTAATAGGCTCGTAATCCAGTGGGTAGAGGTGTGAACTTCTTACTAACAGGTCGCGAGTTCGAGCCTAGGGTGTTCCACACTTCAGGGTCGGGTATGACTGGCTGACGATGGCTAATGAGCCAGAAATGGCCATTCCAGTCTCCCTTCTCTTTGTCGTCAATACCATACTGCCTATATCATGTGCCGCTGTGCGGCTGCTGGTTGGGCTCAAGAGAAAGCCCCCAAGGCACATCGGAACGAGTGAGTTCCGTAAGGACGATCGGTGAGCACCCCCTACCATTATAATCTGAAAGGTCCCATTTCGAATTTATTTGGTTATAAGTGCTGCCGACACAGCAGGTCTACGCACAGCATTTTCCCGTCGCTAACATGACGTTTGGTCATGCTTAACTGAATGCTGTAAGCTCCTTGATCTGACCTAGAGGACGATTCCCCAGGCAGATCTCCGTCGAAAAATCTAACCGGCGGCTGGGAGTCAATCCTCTCTTAAGCATAGAACCAGCAACACCAGTCAAGTCTTTGATCACTGAGTCGTCATTTCATGCAATAAAATCATGATACCCAGTCGCTCCTTGGTTTTGGAGGTCGCTGTCTGATCTGCATCACGATCTTTTATCCGACTGCCAAAAGAACCACCTGTCGATCCCATTCCCAGCAGAAAGTCACTGTCGAACTCGTCGGGTAATAACCAACTGCAGAATTTAAAGGAACTACCAAATGATTTAAAGAAATGTAACCGCGTACAGCCTTCCAGAGCAGAATGACTGAGTTTACCGACGAAATGATAATTACCAGAGCCGTGCGAAGGAGCAGGTATTTCCTTCTCTGGTTTGAATTCCGATCGGTGGAAAGATTTTCATCCATATATGTATAGTCACCTACCATGTCGTAATTGTGTTTGCGTACAAATAGTAATATTGCAGTCAGTTTCAAACACTCTTGCCCGGATGGGCCCAGTTTTGTTTGGTATTTGTGCGTTGTGCAGGTTCCAGGGCAAGGTCCGACTCTTCAGAAAACAAACAGATCGCTGATGCTTGCTTTACCACCACGCGGTGCCTTGGAGATTTTACCAAGCAGGACTGATAAGGGCAAAACGTTGACGAATTTGGCAGGCATTGATCTAAGTCCTGGAACTGGGATCGATGGAGAGCTCAGAACCATTATATTCACGGTGTTTGTAAAAAAAAGTCATAAAAGAAAGTATCACTTCGGGGGATAAATAGAGGGGAAAAATGTAACAGATTCGGAGAAACAGGTTGAAGGAAGCAAAACGAGATGTGTCTTCTCTGTTCTGCCTAGCCGACACTGGTACGTCCCTGCTTCCCTAGACTCTGTTCAAATCGTTTCATGCTATTGATCATCACCCGTTCCAGATGTTCCATGCGCTCATTTAGACCTTCTAGCTCCTGCACTAGACGAGGAGGCTGAAAAAAGAAAATGAATACTCCAGCAGATATCATGACCGCTTGCGCTCCCAAAATGAATTTGACTTAATAATCAATGAAAGGCGTGTGTGTATCAATTCGCTGTGGATGTGACTTTTTATGAGGCTTACGTGGTTAGACGTCAGTCAGATGGGTTTTAGGGCTCGTCAATATGCTGAATGTACCCAGATCAACGAGGCCTCTCCGGTATAAAAATAACTGGCCAAAACCATCTTTATTAAAATGGATTCTGCTTTTCATAGCCCTAAACCCAAACCCCTTAATTGTGAAAACCAAAAGCCTATCAGCCCAGTCATCCTCTTTTAAAGTTTTCTACTAGTAGATATCAAGAGACGAGGAACCCTCGCAACCAAAACTACGCGTAGATTATCACTGTTCCTTATGTTAAAAACTGATATGAAGTATTCGCTCCTGCACTATCGCCCGACGCACCATTGCATGCTCATGCTGATATCCCATTTTAGTGACTCAAGTTTTTCAAAACTGTCATCAGAACGAAGTACTGAAGAGTTCTCCATAATTAGGGTTTCTCGTGCTAGTAAAGTCTCATTGCAAATTAAGTAGCGTTTATTTTGTCAAATTGGACCTAGCCTTTACTTGCAGACTTCCTTAGGTTCGATTCATCCAAGTATATTTTATTGGCCACTTAGTTTAAATATGAATTTTCAAAAGTCATATCAGCGACCAAGATGACGATGGGGGTTAATTCTCACAAGTTTTGGACGAAACATCTTCTCGTTGACAATAAATGGTATAAAGAATTGTGTGGTACAAAATAAACACGGGCAACTTTACACTTGCACAGGTCAAAATCTTTAATTTCCCCAGGGATTTATAAATTTACATATGTGTATATGTTACATATATAAAAATTCTGGACGACGTCTTCGGGACATAATAACCTAGGTTTGGTCTGAAAGTTTATACGAATATTTTGATTGGTATCTATCAGCTTCAGCGGAATAACCACATAATATTCAAAGGCTGGGAACACGCAATCGATAGTATACAAATACTGAAGTATTTACCATTCTGGTATATGAACTCTAGTTTCCATTCTGCCTTTTTTAATTTCCTCGAACATTAAGGCACGCACATTTTCGAAACGAAGCATTTTAGGCTCGTACCCAAAGTTGATATGCACATTTGAGCTGGAATGCATCAGTAACAACAGAGTACCAGCCCAATATTCACAAGCTCTCATCAGGCTACAGATTCCATACAAATGCTGATATATTTGCCATACTGACAGTGCAGGAACTAAATTAAAATTCCGTTTTACGTTTGAGGCTAAAATCAGGGTACCGGTTAATGGTTTCCGATTTTCGGCTTAGGGTTATGCCTTTAGTCTTAGGTTTTCGGGTTACGGTTAGGGCTTGAGCGTACGATTAGGTTTCAGTATTACGGTTAGGATTTTCAGCCGCGGTTATGTCTAAGGGCTACATTAACGTTTACGATTTCGGTAAGGGTTAGGGTTGGGGTTGCCGTTAGGGTTAGCGGTTAACGTTTGAGGTTAAGGTTAAGGTTAGGATTAGGGTTAAGGTCGCCGTCTGCTTCCCCATCCCTGACTACCAACTGCGATCTAGCCGATGACTTTAACCAATCATGGAATCCTTTGCCAGACTCGGTCTAGAAGTTTGCTCGCCCGTTGTCTGACGACGAGCTGGGGAACCAGTCTCGAAAATATATAACAATTCGGGATGAAGTCTTCGGGACATACCTACCTAGGTTTGGTCCAAAAGTATCTATCAGCTTCAGCGGAATAACCGCGTAATATTCAGAAGCTGGGAACAGGCAGTCGATAGCATACAAATACTGAAGTATTTATCATGCTGTCTTTTTTAATTCCCTCGGATATAAAGAGAGGTGCTTTTTAAGTATATCTTTCGAAACGAAGCTTTTTAGGCTCGTTCCGAAAGTTGATATGCACATTTGAGCGGGAATTAATCAGTAACAGCAGAGTATCAGCCCAATATTCACAAGCTGTCAGCAGACAATGGGTACCATAGGAATCCTGGTATATTTACCATACTGACAGTACAAGAACTAACTTAAAACTCAGACACCGGTTTCGTCAACTGTTTGCTGCTGTATGACGCAGCTATGACTCATCAATGAGTCAACTTCCGCCTTCTCACGCAATAGCACAATATAGTTAAACACGTGTCTGAGATATTAACCAGTACATGTGCTGCAAGTTTGGCTAGTTAACTAGTAGCTTATAAGTACTATCAATGCTATACGACCACCTTCGCGGACTAAAGGTTACATCTTCCGGACAAACCTGGGGTTGGATTCAAAAGCCGATTATGAAATCCAGCGGAACAATCGTGCAATATTCACATTTAGTCAGTGGTATGTACAGTGAGTTACCGATCCCATGAAATTTTGGTCAGTATTCTGAAATGCGTTTTCGATTAGGAGGGAGTGATCAGGTGGAATTTTTTAGGTGGGATTGTAATACTGGCTATCATGCAGCATAATCCTATGATATTTTGGACTCGCCAGGATGTCGACTGTTGAATGCAATTCCTTTCGACCTCCAGCAGAAACCGCATTTGAAAAAAGTGTCTACTTAAGTCGCATGCATTTTTCACATTGATTTTTGATGGGCACATAAATTCAAATGTATTTTACAAAAAGCATGCACAGAGATATGCTTTCTTTTACTCGTTTGTTAGAAGGCCACGCCCTTATAAATTATAAAATATTCCGCAGATAAAGTGCCCAAAAAATTTTGTTGGTTATTCGTTAGCCAACTACGTTTTCTCCAAAGCTTTTATTCAAAAAAGATTGTTTTTCGATTTAAAATGTTTCTAATTGTGAGATTTTTATGACCGCGTGGTGCACATTCGACTAATATTGTATTTATCTGTTTTCAAAATGATCATCGTTGAGTATACGACATAGCTCGTATGCTCGGCTACATGCTATAAGCCTCATGTGGCATTAAACTGACGGCGAAGAACCTTATGCTTTCCTTTACGAGGAAAATATAAGGCTTGTAGATTGAAAATCCTAAACGAAATTATCGGGGAATTTAAGAAGTGTCTAGGCTCCACAGATGCCCTTTTTAAGCATGAAATTTCAAGAAGACATTCTTTTGCACTTTTTGCAGATAATCGAAATGTAGTGCATTTGAAAGCCAACATCCTAGCGTGTCTCAAATATCCCAGAACTACGTCGCAAAATAGTGAATATACAGTTCCATTCAAGTAATCCTTAAAAATCAAAAATTTATTACAGAATTGCGGTCAATATTTTATGAGATCAGTGACTGAGTGGATATACAGTAGATGTACTAACTCATGAAATGTTAACCGAAATACTGAAATGTGCTATTGACTCGAAAAGATTACATAAGTAGGGTTGTAATATTAGTCGCCATGCAGAAAAATCTCAAGATAATTCAGTTACTTCAGGATGCTGACTTTCGAACGAATTTTCTTCGGTCGCCTGAAAAAATACAATCTGCAAAAAACGACTTCTTAAATGGTATTCAATGTTCTTGTTGATGTTGATGCCCTTGTAGATTCAAATATATGTCATGTTTATTCTTTTACTTATTTGAGAGAACATCGCGTCTTCTTCAAATGTTATAATTCAAGAGAGGGTATAATTCGGTTTTACAAACGTTTTACAGTGTAGTTTTTGCAGGCGGCCGGAAAGAAATTCGTTCGAGAGCCGGCATCCTGAAGTAACTGAATTACAATTGGATTATGCTGCATGGTGTTTAATATTACAACCCTACGTAAATAATCTTCCCGAATCGAAAACAGATTTCAGAACTTCGGTTAACATTTAGTGAGTTAGCACATCTACTGTATATGTAAGAGAAATGCCGACCAAAACAATGAGGACTGTGTTGGGTCTTATTGTTTTGCCAGCCGACGTCAGGCTTGTCCAAAGCTGGGTTTGGACAATTTGGGGCTCAGGCGCAAATTTCTTAATCAGACGCGCCGCTTTTAAGTCTTGAATCCTCTGTTTCTTCCCGATAAATGTGTGCCGAAATCAAATATGTTATTTAGAAAGGTAAAATTTTGTTTTGTGTGGCTTTGGCCCCGACTTTCCAAGTTATCGTCAGAATTGCGATAGCCATGCAGAAGATTAAACTTGCAAAATGTACCCAGACGCTCACCAAACATACTTTGTAGATTAAGTTACGTCTTTCCGAACACAATAACCTCTTTAAGAGTGCGACGTTCAAATTTTATTTTGTGGGGTTGGTCCCTAGTCAAAACCGACAAAATACTATCTCCTGCAACCTTAGTAAAGCAGTTTACTTCGCACATTTGAGCGTCCAACTCCCTTCAAAAGCAGCAAAGTTGAAAATTTTACCATTTAAACGAGTCATTGCAGCTTAGTCAGACAAAGAGAATTTTGATAACCAACACCATACTAGACACTCACCATCAGGTTCTGATCCAAGTCCTCATCTGTTCAACAAAAACAAAAGAGAAAACGTACAATGACTTGACTTCCATTCCAAAGTCCACTTTAAAGTCTACAGCAGTTTTTCAACAGGAATAATATCCATTGGTGTGTCACTATGCTTGATCAAGGCATTCAATTTAAAGGTACCAAAGCATTTAATCCTAATACTGTGCTGGTATCACATCTTTCTAATTGTACCTTTGTACAGTGACATGTTAATATCAAATAGAATGATTTTACTATGTTTGCACGAAAATTAACTAGCCAAATGAATCCTAACTGTCCGCAGACAACCGGACAAGGTCGGTTTATTGATAATGGTCGTGCCTGTATCTTCAAGCACAGGTTCCCACAATTCAGAAAAAAACATTCTAATTATACAAAAGTGATGATTCCAGAAATTTTCAAACCAGTATTACTGAATAGAAATTGGACTTTCTGAGATTTGGCCCTATAGCTTCACCCTCTTCTTATCAGGCATGAATATAATGCACCAGATATGATTTTATGTTATGGTTATCTCTGACTAATGCTCCAGCACTTCTACAGCAGGGACAGAAATGGCGGATTCAAATGTTTTCTAAGGGGACTCGCGTCTCTTAAGAATCTGCGCGTACGTGTTCAATGGCAGTGTCTTCGTAGCTGCATTGAACACACGCTGCTCAGTTGAGCAATTGACAAAGGTTATATTGTAAAAACCTGCTACAGTTCAAATAAAGGCCCACGCTCTAGGTGCTTTCGTGCTACCCAAGGCACTTAACGAGGCAGAAGGCTATGGTCGGCTGCATTTTAGATAACCTTCGGACACAATGGATACATTGTCGCTTTTTAATTTCCTTAGAAATCATCTACGAAGTTGGATTAGATCAGTGTATTCAAGGTCTATAGGTTCAGGCCAAGAATTTTGTACATGAATCTTTGGGCCAAAGTCCATCAGCCACAGCAGTAACTGCGTGCTATTCATTAACTGCCGTCATGCAGTTGGTAGTATACTTTAGGGTAAGGTGATACCATTGTAACTGCACAGGTAGGAGCCAAAAGCCCATACACGCGTGTTTCGCCGAGGTTTTGCCGTTACATGGCGCAGCTGCGAGGGGTTCGTCTCGTCAGTGGGTCCTCCAGCATTTCTCGTGTGTTTTCTGGTAGATACTCCAATTTAGGAACTGTCTCTTTTCTACCTCCTCAGAAATACAGCTTTTACGCAGCCAACTAAATACGACCTCAAGAATCTACTGTAGCCTAGAAGAACTCACCATTCCTCATAAACTGAAGCAAATTTAATGACAAAAGGCTGCATTATTAGAAGGACATAATAGAAGGAGAATATTGGCCGTTGGGGGAGAAGATCAAATTTAAGATGAGATAAGGAAGTTAAGCAGAATTCGAAAACGTCACCTACCTTCCGGATCTTCACTCGCTGCATCCCCAGCCCCCGTATGGCCTACACGTTCCGACAGTTTGTCTATCCTAAAGTTATATTTTTTTGAAAAATTATATGTTACTTCTAAAAATGGAATGCAGTCCGCAAACAGAACAACTTCAGCACAACGCCTAACACCAAAACATGAACTAAACTCCGCAGGCGTGTAGGACAAGTTCCCGCATTACGCAGCATCTACTACACGTCTACTCATATGATACTCGTGCAGGCATTCACATGAAGGACACTTATAAACAAGCCTGAATTGGCAGCCAAAAGTCTGACAGAAAACGACATGCGGTCCTGACAGTAAACACAGTACTCACCATCCAATTTGTCAGGCCGGTATACCTGCGCGCAGGCTGGTTGCGCATAAAGACAGTGGGTAATTACGAACGCATAATGTTACTTATTTCAATTGAGTAGAAACAATTTATTAACTAAGCGTTCGAACTCACGTTGTTTGGATACTATTCAGGCGCCCTTCTACAGATTTCAGTGTTGAATTTTCCTTTTCCTCGGCTATTTTCAGTGCCGCCCATCGCTGCATATATTCCACCTGTCGATCAATGTCCTCCTTGACTTCACGGACAATATCATCAGCTTTATTTGCAAACCAGGCAAAAATGAAAAATTCCTTCATTTTGACGCAGAGGCGGATTAAAGGAGAGTGAAAAGGCCAGTTGTAAAGGACTTACTGACTCCCTTCCTAGCCTGATTTTTGCAAAGGCAAATGAGTGCGACAAAGATTTCTACAAGCACCTCGAACAATAGGAACGGGGGAGGGAGGATGGTCTTTGATCTGTACTCAGTCATCAGCGAATACTTGGTAAATTTCCAAACCTCAAGAGAATTGACCTCAACGGAAGAAAAAATATTGCTGAAAAGGGAGAAAAAACAGGGAAAAGAAGCTACTGCTGAACGTCAGTCAAGTATTCAAGTCTATAGGCAAAGCAAAATTTCTAGATATACTTGTGAATAAATGCATGGGCTCCCAGGTACTCAATCGTACTAGGACGCATGTCCCCTATCAATGCATAACAAAAGGCAAAATTAATTTCGTTTAATTGGTCGAATTAGATCAAAATGAGTAAAATTATAGAATTTCAGGTGACACCGGGGAACAAGTTTGTTTTCCAGACAGACTTGGTAGTGCGATCTATTAATACGTAAAAGCTTGTTAGACTCGATATTTCAAAAATTATTTTTGACAGTATATTCAAGGATTTCCATCTCTTATTTTAGGTTGGATTCGGCAGCCTGTTGCCTTGGTAGAGAACGATAGCGTAAATATAGGCGAAATTTAAACAAATAATCTGTCACCATTCTGGTTAGTCAGGTGTGTGAGCAGTTGTGTCTGGTTTGCTGGCGGAAAAATTACCGGGCCAGTTCAGAAAAGGATTGTTGCCGAGTTAATAACGGATTGTAGTACAAGGAGATCAGCATACTAGAGGAGAGGAGAAATAAGAATAAGGCTACTTTGAAGCAACATACCAAATAGATTGAGAGCATCATTGCCACACGCAGTGTCATGTTTTTCGATCAAAGCTTTCTTACCTGTTTGATTTCTTCTTTATTTGTGCCAGATCTCCCCTGTGTCGCGTAGTTTGAACAACATATAGACTTGCGTTATGTTACCCTTTAGAACCGCCAATGAAAGGACCTCCAACTATCAGCTTCAGTCCGACATTTCTGAAGCCTTAGAAGAGTGCATCTACGATGGAAAGTTCTGACCCCAGAAACTCAGAAATTATACCGAGATGGAATCAAAAGAAGTCAGGATAGTTGTTTTGCACAGTGAAACGCCTGTAGGCTGCAGGAAAGGCTCGTGTGCGTACAACTGGCTTTAATAATTACGCTTTAAACGTCGTGGGGATACTAGACTGCCAGACTTCCGTAAAATTCATTCGCGTATGACTAAGACGGAAAATATCCATCACGCTGTTCTACCTGTGAAGTAACACTCAGGTATCCACTCAGTTGCCGAAAGAGTAGTCCCTTACTGATCCACATCGTGGTTTTTTTCGAAACACGAGAGATTCGCTTATTGGAATAGCAATATGATTGTTGTCCTGTTGACACACCTTATCTGCGTGGGAAGATTATGCACCGTGTGCAATATTTGTCAGGTGTAGTCGGGTCTATCCGCTACTAAGTTTGCTTCTTCCATATCCCATCCTGCTTTCTGTCTCCGGGAGTTCTCGAGTTTGCGGTTTCCTAGCCCGGTTTGCCGTAGAATGAATACTTGTCCTCAGCTGTTCTCACTCCGAACCCCCCTCCCCTTGACGAGTACGTCACATGCGGAGACCGTTATAAACTCAAGCGCTGCCAACTTGGTCACCGGGAAGCAACCCCTTATGTGAATGCTCCGTAAAATTCAACTGCTCTCATGCTCATCGGCCCAAAGTACCGAACCATTAGACAGTAAACGCACTGTCCGCAGGTATTTTTTCTGATTGCTCAAAAATGCACTATCGTTTGTTGGCGGTTGTCCTACTTAAACAACGCAGGTAACTTAGCAAGGCGTG
>CACRXP010000010.1:2139698-2155950 GCA_902702965.1 Spirometra erinaceieuropaei
GAAGTAAACCCTGTCGAAGTAAGGATTTTGCTGACCCATGTAAAATTTACTAGCTCAACCACAGTAAAAAAATATAGAATTTTTTCACAAAATACTCATGTAAAAAAAGCCTCCAAAAACTAGCCATACTTCCTTTTATTCCGTTATGTCAGAAATCCTTAGACTTAAACTTTGTCAAGATCTGCCAGTGAAAGCTGCCTTGGTCAGCTTTCGAAAGCGTCTGAGCATATGATTTTTGAAAGAAGCTTGAAGGTACGATTTCATAATATCTGCTACATTGCCTTTTAAGTATTCTTCGCCGTATATGGACTCCATTTTAGCCATTTTGTTGACTAGCATAACAGCACCTTAACTTAATTATGATCGCCCGACAATATGGAAAGAGTTGCGCTGTGACAACCCCCAGTTAGGAACTAATTCACCATTGGCTGCCTGTCGATCGCTAAAGCCCCCTAGATTGGGCATTGGAATATGGGTCCTGTTGTTCGGATGGTCCTGCCCCAAATTCCGGGAGGAAATGGTGTTAGTGTTGGGGTTCGAGGGGGTTAGGGCCAGAGTTTATGTTAACTTTAGGGTTACAGTTTGGACACGGGAATAGATACCCTCCTGGAAGTTAGCGTAAGGTCACCCGTAGTACGGGGCTTAGCATTCCCGTGTCCGAACGGAAGATAATTGCTAATCGAGTCATATTGGACAATTTGACGTTCATCACACTTTTACGACCATTTCACATCATATGAGCTGAGAATACGTCAGTTTTTCGTAAGCTCACCTATTAGCCATGTACCTATCACCTTTGTAGACGCGGAAGCTCTTCTCCGTCAATAGCTTCCATTTGCGCAAAATATTTGCTTTTAGTTAAAGTAGACTGAAACAGGATGCATGACGGATGCATTTTTATGCGGGGAGATGGCTAAACTGACGTCTACAGTCTGATCTGTACTTGTCAGCCGATCGGTTGCACTCTCTTTGAGAGCTATGCGAGGCGAGGTTTGGTCCTGCAGTCCCGCTTGATTGATACTGTATGGTTGGCTCCCTAAAACACTTTTAATAGGTGCGATTACGCCGACTTTACATGTATCACGTGTTTGCGCCTTCTTTATTATTTTACTCCTCGGAGGGATTTTTATACACCAGTCTCGGTTACATCAACTATCAGTTCACACGCGCTTCCCTGCGTGGGCTTCCAGCCCTGCTTGCGCCCCCTTGGACAGATTGAAACTCCGCCGGTTCCCCTAAAGTGGCCATGCACTGCAAATTAAGACGCAGTTCCCGCCATGGCCTTCCAGGTATGATTGCGGCCTCCTTAATCCAGCGAGTGGCCGGGTCGCGGGGATAGCGTATACAGCGAGCGTTGGTTCACACGTGGTTGTTTCGAGCTCTGCCTGCGGTCTCTTTCCTTGCCTAATCCAGCGACTAGCTAAGCTGGGAATGTTAACCAGAATTGTTTTGGTAAGCTAACCATATGGTATCAATCAAGTGGGGGTGCAACGACCAAACCTCGCCCCACGTGTACACTTTCCTTACCGATGCTTGCGGCTTTGTTCACAAAGGCACAGCTGACTCTCCCACTTGCCATTTAGGCCTAACCCTGCTACAATTTGCCTATCCATTGTACAGGCTAATAGCTGGTTTAAATTCCCCGCCCTCCACAACCACGTTTCTTGTTTGTTTGCGCACATAATCCAGAAAGACCAGTGTGCGTCAATTTTTGTTTCTAACTCAAACAGGTATTCATCCTTGGAAGTAACCAGAACTACGCATCTCAGAGTATTCCACTGGATTCGTCCGCACTCCGATGATTTTACTCGCCGACGAGGGGAGGGGGAGTTTTGGCTGTCCTACTCCAGCAGACCTTTACGTAGTAGAGTGCTAGAATCTCTCAGCAACGGTATGATGGCATGGCCGAAGCAGTGCTCACGACCAAGCCCATTAGCTAGGTAGCAATTAGGCTGGATTGGTGCTGTCACACATTGGAGTTGCGTGTCGCCAAGACAAACTGTCGCGTGTTGAAAGGTGAGCAGGCAGACACAGGGTGAACGTCAAGGTCTGAGAAATGTGAGTCGCTTTTCCCGCGGTCTGAATTTAAAACAGGCATAGGCAGCAGAATTTATTTATACTGACGAATTTCGCAACCGCATCTCAGCTGAAACCCCTGGCTGCGCACAACATAGATTAAGAATAAGTAGCACATAGATATGTGTACTTGTATAGCAATTCGATGAGAAATAAAAAGTTCGTTGCTTGGTGCACACAGACTAATCAATGAACAGATTTACTTAAAGACGCAGTATAAGATAGACGCAATATACGATAAGGAAAGAAAACAAGCAAAGGATGTGTGACTCGAAGGCCTGGGGATTACCGGGGCAAGTTGAGGCTGACCATGTGGTCTAGTTGCACAGTAGGTGGGCTAACTCATGAAATGCCAACCGAAATTCGGAAATGCTTTTTCGTTTCCAAAAGATTAATAAAGTTGGGTTTTTACGAAAATTATCATGCAGCATAGGTCTATAAAAATTCAGTTACCTCAGGATGCCGGCTTTCGAAAGAAATTCCTTTCGGCTGCATGAAAACTATACCCTGTAAAAATGACTACTTAATTAGCATGCATTTTTCTCATTGCTTTTCGATGCTTCTAAAACTCCAGTTATATTTCAATGAAAACATGCACAAAAATATTCATTTTTTCACTCATTCGGTAGAAAAATACGTCTTCTTTCAATTTTGTACTCGAAGAAGGGAGATAATTCGGTTTTAAAGTAGTTTCTAAATGTTAGACTTTTAATGCCGTGAAATGACCGTTCATAAAACGTTGTCTCTGCATTTTTAATTTGGCTTATTAAGTTAACGACATGGATCGAATCCAATGCTACATTTTATAAACCCTATATGATCTCATCTAAAAACCGTATAGAAATGCGTGGTTTTCCGTGCGCGCAAATACATGGTTTGTAGTCTGGAAACCCTGAATGCAAGTGTGACAGCAGGGCGGGTTCAAAATTATTCGGGAATCGGAAAAGTTTTTGAAAACCAAATAATACCATTCCTTTGAGAATAAAACTGGAGGAAGACGTAATTTTCTACCGGATGAGCAGAAGAATGAATATTGTCATGCATGTTTTTCATGAAATATAATTGGACTTGTAGGGGCATCGAAAATCAATGACAAAATGCATGCTACTTAAGTAGTCGTTTTTTACAGAGTGTAGTTACTGCATGCAGCCGGAATGGAGTTCTTTCGAAAGCCTGCGTCCTGAGATAACTGAATTAGTATCGACTTATGCTGCATGACAATTAGTTTAACAACTCTACTTACTTGGTCTTTTCGAAAAGAAAACGCATTTTGGAATTTCGGTTGAAATTTCATGCGTTAACCCACCTACTGTATAAAGAGCTTAGTCCTCTCGTTTTAAAGCTACTTTTAAGAGACATGAAGTTCAAACTGTTTACACTCGAATAAACGCTTGGTAGGGTGCATTGGAGTCAATGGAGTGACTCCTATAAAGGGGGCGTTTCGTGATAGAAGAATGGAGGACTTTATTTCCCCGCTTTAAAGGCCATTTAGGCTGCTGCTAAACTGACTTCGCTGCCAGTTGTGTTTGTTTTCGCTCAACACTTTTGCCTCCGCAAGTGCGTGTAAATTCATTAACACAATTTGTGGTGGCGTGCAATAGCAAGGCATCCCTCACCTATGGAATTGGAATAGCGTTAGCAGGACTGCTGAATATGAGTTCGGATGCGTTTTATGTCGTTTTACTGATGCATCTTAGTTGTTGCTTAAGGGTACTTGAAATGGTGACACCCTAAAGATAGAAGAGTACTACAAACAGCTTTTTCGGAACTGGCAGTTCCGTCCATTTCGGCTGGAAGGAGTTACTATAAACTTGAAGGAAAAGTTCTGGATAGTTACGTTTGAGCAAGATTACATCAAAGCAGGAATGTTTTAGCCTCTAGTTTCATCCGTGCGAATGTTTGCACTCTCTGAACGCGAATGTGTCCCAGGTTTCGATTCCGATGTATTGGTATAAAACTCAGGAAATGTTTATACTGACCTTTTCACGTACCCTCACGGAAAATAAAGCGCCTTCTTTGGCCATCTTTCTGCCTATTCGTAAGGATGTCCAGGACGGATAGTTTGTTATATTTTTCTGTTTACGTAGTAAATTTAACTTTCGGATGCAGGCTATTCATTGTTCATTGTCGTTATTAGTAGTCGCATACGTTTTCTTTATAGCGTTTTCGTGCTACATTTAGGTGAAACCTTTTCTTCTAGGCGACCTGCAAAAGTGTCGAAAAAGGTTTGACTGAATGGATTCTTCGTTCATATTCCGTCAATTTATATGCGAAGTTGACCATTAAACAGAGAATGAACATTTCTCGTGCATAGTTTTGACACGTCACTTAGTATTTGGACTGGCAAACGGGTTTCATTCGTAAATTACACAATTCATATTCGTGTAAGCAGGCGAACACATTAAACAGCGCCTGAACAGCAGCGTTTGAATTCGTCTTTTGCGTAATCTCTGGGCTAGTATCCACCAGGAATTGGCGTAATATTCGGTTGAGTAACCGGTCAACTGTCTGCATTAAGCGAGGTTTTCAAAGTGATACTCAGAAATGTGGTCGTCCATTTTTATTTGTGCGTTGCTCAAACACGGACGGCATAAGTTAGGTTTTTTGAAATTTTTAGGTGGGAATATCTCGAAACTGAATGGTTTTTTAAAATTTTTTATGTCGATCGGTTGGGTAAAGACTGAGAAATCGGACTACGATTCGAAAATGCGATCGTAAACTCATAATTTTTAATGTATTGGGAGGACGTTTTTCTTTAAAAATTTTGCGTGCCTTCTAGCGATTATGGAGCCCACCGAGTACCAGGTCGCCCTTAAAATGCCAATGAACACTTTGCGGTTTCAGACGTCCTCAACTAGTTACCACCAATGGTGCTACCTGCAGTTTACAGTTAACAAGACTTCAAATATAAGATCCGTTTCCAAGGCTTTTACGGATGTGGTAAATTCCCAGACACTCATTTTTGATGCAGATGACGATTGTGGCATAGGTGTAGGCTCATCTGAGCATGCCACATTGCCACAAGAAATGAACATCTACAACCAGGGCCTGGAATGCACATTTCTCCAGTCCCTTCTCTCATAATTCATTCCTTTAGGAAGGGTTTTTAGAATATATTTAAGAACTTAATATCTAAATCTCACGTTTTTTATTAAAATGAAGTCAGACAGACGATAAAAGTATTTTGCTTGTTCACGCGCCTTCCTGATTGACATTGGCGATTTGTCAGCCATAGAGGAAATGTCGCGTTTTGCTTGATTCTGGAACTCTGTTTGTTGTCTTTGTCTAATTATAGCCCATTTATAATTAACATGCTAAAGCTTGTCTTCATGCAAGCCTTGTCTGAATGTTGAGCGTTCTGTTTCTAAGTACACATTTGGTGTGGGCGACTCACACCAATGCACCTTACCCTACATGCAGACGTTTCTTAATTATTTGCGGAATACTTGCATATGGCTGTAAAATGCAAACTTTAAAGAAGACGCAGCCTGTTTACATTCATGCAGCCTTTTTGGCTAACAAATTATACAGATTTACAAAAGAAAATGTATTGTGAGGAAGACGAGCTGCTGTTTCTCTGAGAAGAGGGCGACGGTTTACACTGAGCCACCCCCGATTTATGTGAGCAGAAAAATCAAGCTTTAAGTTAGCAAAAAGGGTATTTTCACAACGCTCTCAGTCTGATCACTGCCCTCTAATTTGAAAACTTGCATAAACGCATATGCGGCCAGTATGGAAAATCGTTCAGATAAGAGGACAGGGACCAGTTCCTCCCGAAAATGTACTTTCAGTTAGCAAATGGACTTAAAAATATGTTACTCATAGATAAAAGCTCTGCTTAATTCGTCATACTAATAAATACAGTAGAAAACGATCTAACTGTCCCGAGTTGACCATTTGGATTTCGGCCCTCACTATTCATCAGTTTGGCTATTTCTTGTGTGCCCGGAAGTTCTGTGCTTGGCTACTTTTCACCAGCTTATTAAGCGTCCTATTGATCTTGCTTTTTCAACTGATGTCCTAAATCATGACTTTTAGAATAAGTTTACATTTCCCCAACACTTTAAAAATCTTACTTATAGGGAATTTTTGTGCATATCTCATCTGTACCGCAGAAATTTTGAAAAACTGGCAGAATCTCAAATGTCGTTTTTAAGCATTGGCTAAGGTAGTGTCGCATAATAAACCGCGGGAGAGTGAATCCATCAAGAGCTGGATTAGTTAACTTTTCTTCTAAAATAGTTAACTTTGCAAATCATTTTTGCTATTAGTCACTGTCAGAGATTATCATCGGAATGTCAATCTGGTTATCTTATTTGATCGATGCAGTTTGAAATCGTAGGTAACTGATGAGAGACCAGTTATGTTAAATTATTAGAATGCGGAAGAAGGCAGTTTACGATAAGTGAGTTACTCTAGAATTATTTTTAAGTGCTTGGGTGCACTTAAAAGAGATCCCAAACAAATGACTTGTACAATTTTGCGAAATCTGCTCAAACTGTCGGAAAGTATGAAAGAGTTTATGGCTACCCAATTTGTGCACTTATTAGTCATTCAGACCGATTAAATTCCGATGTGTCGAAACAAAACCCAATTTCATGCACACGCAAACTTGAAAGAAAACAGTGAAAAATACTCTTACGATTTAATTTGGCCGCAAAAGTCCATGTGGTGCCACTTTAATTCAAATTGGCGGTCTAAAGACTTACTGCGATCCCGCAGCAATCTTGAAAATCTAGGAAGTGAAAACTACTGCAACAAAAAGGCAGCAGTAAGCGGCCTTCGACCTATCATCCCCAGAAAATATTCCTAAGATCTTGGCTTCATCGAGTAAGCTTACAGCTTGGGAAATGTTTTTAGATCTACACCTTAAGTATGGGATAGAATAAATTGTATTCGAATACTTTCAAGGATTCTGACCACCGGCATTAGAGACGAGCGTGGTTCTGAAATGGTCGATGAGTGAGTATGGCTTCACTAAGTGACCACCTCACGCATACCATGATAGCTTTATAGTAGCGCGCTAAGTAAGATCCCTCTCGGGTCTCGAGCATTCCCTCTCACTTGATAAAATTAGCCTACGCCCGGTCATAACGGATAGATCGACCGTCGTCTACGATGTCGTTGACTAGCGTACGAATTGGTCTATAATGAAGCAGATCTGCTCTGTATCTACCTCGCTCTCTCTTCATGCTCACTGTATTCTAAAGGCGAAATGAGGTCAAGATGTCCGGAGATGGACTTCCAGTCATTGACTGACAGTGATAAACAGTTCGTCTACGCGTGACACACACAACCTAATCTCGGATATCACACGAAAGGAAGTGTTATAAGGACGATATTTAGATGGTAGCACGGTACCAAACCCTCCTTCAAAACGATGCATATTTGTTCGGATAACAGTCGGCCTTCACAGTGACGACATTTCCTGTGTCTGAATGGGTTCAAGAATGTTATTTTTCCTGCAATGCGGAATGCCTTGAATTGCCATAGGGAAATACGCTACCGTTTTGACCTCAAAGCGGTCATGACTCAGTGGCCTGGTTGAGCCTGTCGTGCCAAGTGAGGTGGGAGTGAGCTCCGTATCGATCATGGCGCCAGCTTCCGTCTGGCACTTTCCACACGAATGTATGGCAAAACTTACGGACGCACGCAAACTCCATACAGTCCAACAAACGCACTTCGTCATCCTATTCATCCCCTGTACTGGTCATGTGCTGCGGCGGGGCGGTGCATTTGGGGGTCTATCAAGGCCCACACTTTAGAAGAAATTCGAACCTGAGAGTATGTTTATTTTGATCCAAGTGCTACAAACTCGCCGACCTCGGTGGGATTCGAACTCACGTCAGCAAGGTGATGGTTTGAGTACAGCCAACGCATGAGTTGCAAGTTTAATCACATTTGAGTCAAGTTACCCGCCCAGCCTACTACTATGTGTGGAATCCACCAAATCTGATATGGTAAACTGACTGCCCAAGCAGGATTTCCTTAGTTATCAATCTAGGCTCATGTAATTGCCGGGTGCTTCGGTAGATTTTGAATAATTAATTTTGACCCAACTGTAAAAAACGTACCGACCTCGGTGGGATTCGAACCCACAGCAGCAAGGTATACGTCAAAGACTTAGCCATCTTGCTATCATCCAACTAGAGGACAATTAACTTATCGCCATGCTTTCCGGGCTTTTTGGAGGGTTGCCAGACAAGAAAGACTAATGAATTAGCTTAAATCAGACTTCAACGGATTTTATAAATGCATTTCCCGGGACGACTATTGCATATCTGAGTCAGAGAAAATCGTATGTGGAGGGTGTACGTAGATGTTGGACAAGTCCAGATTAACTCCGACGCCTAGTTTACTCAGTGCCTTGCCAGTGCTGTAAAGAGGCGGAGAAATAAAGTAAGCGGCCATTGTTTGACCAGTTCTTGACATCCTGATCCAATTCGTCTTGCGAGTTTTTTTCGTTTACGCGCTTGTGACCCATATCGAGCACGACGCGCGTACCAGTCTTTTTTATTATGACTCCGTAGCGCAGTACGTCAGACATTTTCCTAACTTCGTACAATTCATGCGTGTGTTTGCCAAATAGCTCAAGTTCTTCTCTCGGTCGCCTCTTGACCTCACTTATGCATGAATATTTTAAACGCTTGTTTCGATGTTTTGTCTGCCGATCTTGGCGCGACCATTACTGTCCCGGAAACTTGTGATTATTCATACAAGAAGCGAATTGTACCTAGTCAAACCTGCGGTTCATCTCTCTCCCTCACACACACACACACCTCGCGGACGTATCGTGTCCCGATGTCAAGACCGCGTCACAAAACTGGAGGTTGTCATATGTCTAATGACTGACCCGACATAAAACATCCATTTATCCTTGTCGTGGGACAGCCAATCACTATTTCCCAACCCAGGCAGACTTAACACACAAATTTGTCAGTGTTGGGGAACCGGTCGGCCACCCTCACTTGTTTTCACATCCACTTGATGCGGCTACTGGCCTGTAGTCTGTGCGTTCAGCACATCTTCGTGAAGCCACGAATGAGGACACGGCACGAGGCAACGCGCCCAAACTCTTGTGAGACTGTTAATTCACCCATGTGACTACCAGGTCCTGCGCACTCAGTTGCTCATAATAGACAATAAACTAATTGATTGAAACCTACAGTAACGGTTCGACCAAGTCGAATGGCTTGGGCACACCCCATAATACTCACTTTGAGATGAGAATTAAACGTTGTCCAAATAGAGGGACAATTATCAGAGTAATGTTCCTTTAGAAAGATGTAGACCAAAGTTAGAGACAAAAGCCGATAGTCCAAAGAAGATTTAGTAAGTTTTGTAAGTCCTCATTGGAATGGCTGATTACAGCCATCACCTGTTTTCGACAGACTAACATAAATATCCAGTTTCGCACAATAAAGAAAAATACACTTCTATAAAGTACTAGTTCTCCTACTGCCAGTTAAATATTTTGGCCGCAAACGGGGCCATTTTTCGAGTTCATCCCCTAGTCCAGCTTTTCTATTGCTACCAGGGGACGCACCTGGATTGAACTCATATATTTTATAAAAATATAGTAAGAACTGCAATTTCTAATTGCAGAGTCTTCATCATAGCCCTATTACGATTTCTCAGGTCAAGCAAACTTGCAGTCGTTCAAATGTTCAGGCAAACCCCCTTCGAACTATTCATACCTTCTTTTGTGGGAAATACCAGTTGCTGCAGAAAATCAAAAACCGGTCAGATGTGTTCATTTACCCCACCGGAAGTTAACAAACCCCAGCCACCTGTAATACGAGGCCGGTGGTAATAGGGGTATTTTACAGCTGGAGCCGAGGAATGCACAGACGGAGAGGTCAAGTAATTGTATGCAAAAGTATAGCTATTGGTACTGCGCGACTGTACTTTGAGTGGTTGATAAATATTTGCCCTTATCCCCAATTCGAGCCCTAACCCTAACCTCTAACTCTAACCCCAAAATCTAACTCTTAACCCTGACTCCTAATCGTAACCCCTAACCCCAACTCCAACAGTATTGTGCCCATAAGATGGGCTACATAACCACATCTTACCCAAAAAACTAACGGACGCACATGGGAGTTGCATTCACCAATCTACTTTGGCTGCAAGGCAAATGTGTCCTTTTTAGACTCCCTTGGGTTGTCACGTTTGGTGATTGTTTGTCGCCATGAGGCCGCCAGCGCGAACACTGGATCGGAGGGTAGTGGAAAAGCAGTATCATGATTTATGCGTCGAGCAAGAAGAATTAATCAGTGAAGATCAACTCTTTACCTCTGGGTCGATAGCTCTGACCGAAAATGCTGAGGTGGTCATATTAGTTTTCCATGACCTTATCTCGAGGTTCACCTCGGTGGCGGGCTGAATTTCTGCAAACGAGTTCGATAGCATCACCTAATTCGAATCCTCAATGGACGGTCCATGACCTACTTAAAACCTAGAATGATCTGCCAGCGAGCGTTGGGGAAGCCAGCTTAACGCCTCGGTGAGATAATTCGGTGAGATAACATGGCTCTTGCGGGAAATGGAAGTTAGACCGAAAAACGCCCACTCTTGGCAATGCACGCAGACTTTGTTTGTTATTCCGCAATTGTGGGCTTGAATCTGCTAACGCAGCTTTGGTAGGGTGGCACCGTAAAGCATAGCCGATTTCGGATTATCTTGAAACCGCCAAATACTGAGGTAAAGTCAACAAAAGGACACCAGAACGAACAGTTACTAGCAGAATTCTTGTTTGAAAGGGGGACGCAGTGAGGCACTGGCCAGTAGATCCCTTCGACTGAGGGACACATTAATTATTTGCATGGATGTGCTGTGCGCCTATCTGTCTTGATTGTAGGACTGAAATGGGAGTTCTGCCCTTCAGTCAGGACAGATGAGATAACGCCGCTCCCATGTAACCAAATACTCTTCAGCTCAGCTGACATAGCGCGAGGACGCTGTTGAAATGATGAAAGAGTCCCCCGCTGGCTAACACACTCGGAATTCGAATTTCAGGTGTGAAGCCTGGGGGGATGCTAACAAGTGACGGAAAATAAACCAGAAAAGAAAAATCGACCAGCTCCGTCTTTGTTGGCAAACCTCCTCAACACTAATGGTATTTTGTACGCCTGTCGCGAAACAAACAGAAGCAACTGAGAAGGTCTAATAGGCCGACTTTTAGGCGCTATAGAAGGGACTTAGTTCATGGCACTTCTTGGATACTGATCTGTGATCCTCCCTGGAGACCGGTTTGACGGCGACGCCTCTAAAATATATGGGTATGGTTCCTGTTTTCCAGGGTCTGGTCAAAAGATCGCAAAGCCAGTCAGTCTATACTGCTGTATAGGACCTGCAGATTTCAGCTTGGGAAAACCCTTCGTCCAGAGCTTTGTTCCTCCTCGGTTTCGGCATTGCTACAAGAAGTTCCTGGCAAACGATGGACTACAGTCGCTGTCGTATCCGTAAGCCGGAGAGTATCTAAAGTGGACTCGACTGAAAAGGCCAAAATTGGCTCCCTTTAAAAGCCTGACAAATTCCTCCCCCCGCTCCAATTTCATGTCTCTACTGATGCAATCAGAAGATTGCGCTGGCTCAACTTTAAAAGACGATACGGCCTCCTGTTGTTCCAATTTACTGAGGCCCGTTCTTGATCCCAAACGGTTTTGCTGCAGATTTCGTTGCAGTCTTGTCATGCGGAGCCTGTAGCCCTCATTGGCTCGCAAGAAAGCAATTCCTGCGTTGGCAGTCAACGGGGTTGTTTTACCATAAGTCATAACCTTTGCGGAAAACAGCCTACATTGGTCTAGCACTTCCTGAGGGGCAGTTTGTAGAGTTTTCTTCAGTTTGAGTCTGTTGCTTTCAAATGAGAACCTCACTGCAGCGTATGCCGTCTGTGCAGAACGGTCGGAGACGGTCAGATAAAAGCCCCTGACAGTGATAGGGCCTTAGTGGGGCTCGGCACTGCATTCTTCCGCAGGTTGTATCCTGCCGATTCCACGCAGTCCAAACTGCAGCCGCTCCCACACAAGAGGACATGGACATTCTCCCTGCCAGTATCGAGATTCCACATTACGTAAGAGTCTGGCACTGTGGTGGTCCCGGCGTGAATAGGCAAGTATTTAATCGAGTATTCGATCATCGCTGCGTCCAGATGACCAGACGTCTTCCGGGGTGCCGAAAATAGGTCTTGGTAACGACCAAGCGGTCCAGCGCTACGAAAGTGACAAGTTTGCGTCATTTTAGCAACCATTTCCCATTATTTGATGACCAAAAACTGTCTCGTACATGGACTAGGCTCCATCCACATTCATCAAGGTTACACGTATGCTTGTTATGAGGGCCGCCTTTTGCATGCCACAATTGTCCGATCAAAAATTGTGGAAATTCGCCAGATGGGGGAGTCGGTTGCACCACAGTTGCTAGACCAGCCCTACACTAGTGCACAGACGTAGACAAGGACACGTCATCCAGGGATACCACGACATTTCTCAACAGCTTCTCAACAGTTTCTTGGCAAGCTAGCCCGTAGCCTACGGAAGAAGTTCTACGCTCACCCACTTTATTAAACTTTACTTATTTCTGTATAAAATTTCGACTGCATATAGACTTAAAATTGTGTTTTTTTTATTTCAGCCTCAGAACGATCAATTTCAGACCTGATACATCTGGCCGAACTATGCATTGAAGTGCTCCGGCAGAATGAGGAACACCATGCTGAGGTCAGTGTGTCTGCTCACAGCGATAGCCAAAGAATCCATTTTTAAATCGCAAAGCTCCAATCTACAGAGCTGTCATGCTGGGGCATTTTTTTGCGGCTTCTCACTGCACATACCCTATTTTGTGCTGGCTCATGCCTGACGAGTTGTTCTTCAACTGTTCCCTTCGCGTGGCTGTTCGCGGTTTGTCGCCAATTGTCGCAGGGCTCACTTGCACTTTCACAGGAAAAGTCGCTCCTTTGTTCACGCCCGTTTTCCAAGTACTGCGCCAACACTAACTCATAAAAGTGTACACTGAGATTAAAATCCATAGTCGACTAGGCCAGGTTAACATGTGAATACTGGCGTCTGGTTTGAAGGCTTTGGAAGAATGTGCCGGACCACCTCGCGAATTACTCGTTTGGAAGTGGGAAACTGCCTGCGAGAAGCGCCTTCCCTCAGTGCCTTCTTGGATTGTTTGATTTTAGCGGTTGGATAGAGGATGGACAGGCCACATCATCTATTCGCCTCCATCGGTCTTCATACGCTTGTCTAGCCTTCACCTCCCTGCAGCATTTCTTTCAGCATATCTGAGAGACCCTTTGCTAGTCGCTGACCCCCACCATTGCGTTTTCGCTTTTAAGAAAAGATGGATTAAGACGCTCAACTCCTGTGACCGTAAAGAGGACTGAGGTCCCTCCCTCCCCGCCAGTCTGCTCCCGCCTGCACACCCCGCTTCGCATTCGTGATCGATCTGCACCCCGCCTGGTTTCCATTGTCTCATTTTTTGGCGCGCGTGTTTCCAGAATGCTGCTGTACATAACTGCCTTCATAAGGTGATGCCTAAGCAGTTGCTGCCGAGCTCGTGACCAGGTTGAGGGAGGGGTCAAACTTTTCTTTTTGACCAAAACTGCAAGTGTCCCCTGACTGTATAGGGCAGTGCATGTTGGTCTAACAGGGTATTCAGAAAATCCGACCTAACTGAATGTAACTTGCTCCTAGAACTTGCGGTCAACAAGCCGAAAGTCGCAGTGCCAGTGGCTGCCCCCCCCCTGCAAGGTTAAGTTACTGAGGCCCACCTCGTCCCCCTTCATTAAATATTAATGCCTAAGAAAAGTCGGTTACCTACGCGGTTATAGGTGCACAACGCCACGATCAAATCAGGAGGTGCAGGAACACCTGCAGACACACGTAAAGCCCATGGGGCCACCTAAACGCCGAACGATTCCTAAAACATGCATAGGCATTCCACCCGTCTTCTACAGTCTATTATTATCGAAATTTTGCAACTGTTTTGTTGTGGAATAAGTGCAGCCAGTAGAATGCAAGCCCTTTGTACAGTGAGAGACCGATCTCATGAAATGCGTTTTCAATAAGGAAGGATTACTTATTTGGGCTTTTAATATTGATTAACTTGCGGCATAATCCTATATTACTTTTGACTCGGCAGGATGTCGGCTTTTGAATGCACCTCCTTTCAATCGCCTGGGGAAACCGTACTCGGTAAAAATGACTATTTAAGTAGCATGCATTTTTACATTGATTTTCGATGGTCTTATAAATTCAAATATATTTTATAAAAATGTGAGGAAAAACATTCTTTCTTTCACACGTTTGATAGAGAATCACATCAACTTTATATTTTTCACTCGAGGAAGGAGTATAATTAGGTTTTTAAAAGTTTTCTAATTCCCGAACAACTTGGAGCCTGATCAGTCACTGCATTTGCGCCTAGGGATTTCAGTCCACAAGGTGTATGCGTTCCACGTAAGGAAAATCATGCATTCGTCTATGCCTCTAAGAAAATTCTATATAAAGTTCATAAAATTTTGCAAAGGATGCGGACTATGTTGTATATTTCATGAGGAGCAGTGGTAAACGAACAGGTACGATGCTGCATAAATAGACACTGCATGGTCTTAAAAAATCTCATAATTAGAAACTTTTTTAAAGCCTAATCATAATCTTTCTTCAAATATAAGATATAAAGTTGATGTGATTCTCTATCAAACGAGTGAAAAAAATGTTCTTGCTCACCGTTTTTATAAAATATATTTGGATTTATCAGACCGTCGAAAATCCGTGTGCAGATGCATGCTACTTACGTAGTCATTTTTACCGAGTAGGGTCTCCGCAGGAGATTGAAAAGAGGTGCGTTCCAAAACCGACATCCTGTTGAATCCGAAATACTATAGGATTATGTCTCGAGATAATCAATCCTATAACCCCACTAAAGTAACCCTTCCTAATCGAAAACGTTTTTCAGAATTTTGCCCAACATTTCATGAGATCGGTAACTCACTGTAAGTCCTTGTATTTGGCTTACCCGCTTGATTTGAACTAACCAGCCTTTGGGACAAAAGTGGTGCCGGTTACTGGACATGGACACTGCATGTCTGTAAACCGGGGCTGTCGTGCAATAAATGATGGAACAGCAGGCAACAACTGTAATTACTTCTGTTTACCAGGAGAAGGAAATGCCAGTCACGAAAGCCCAGGACGCAGGCGACAAACGTATAGCTCTAGGTCGTGCCAGCAAACCTCCACTGGCCGTTTAAGTCAAAAGAAAAGGAAAACAGTACACGGCGAGGCAGGCAGAAAAAGTCGTGCATGTAGATGGGACCCGAATCCGTAAATGCTGGCGATCCCTACCTATGTACACAATTCCCGCCCCCAAATCGAATTAGTTCAGTTTGTCCCAAAACTTTGATGCCTACGGCTTTCTGGCTCGTCAGTGAACGGTCCCTAGTTTACACCTTACATAAATACACATCATGTGGTCTAAAGTGTTCAGCTTGCTTGGAGGATACTTTTATGTCCACTTGCTGATTTTGTGTAAGATTATTACAAAAACACTTAGGCGTAGTCTACAAAAGTATACTTAACTTGTAAGACTTGGAGAGCAAGTAAAATGTTTGCGAGTTTACTCATCCGAAGGCGATTTGCTTCAGAGACCACTAAGACCCAGGTTGGAATGGATCACAAATGCTTCCGTCCTGTTGAACTTGACCTGATGAAATACGCGAATTTTGCAAAGTAAAACGTAAGAGAGTCTTTCTGGTTGCAGAAAATTTGTATTTTGCCTATCTGCCTCTTTTCAGTCAATTGGGAAATAACAGCCAAATATTATGGCGCCCTCTCACGGGCTGAACATGTATCCCCTTCTGGGAGAATATTTCATTTGGGTCCGGGCTAAAGAAAGCCTACAAAACCCTAAGGGGAGCGGCTATGAGACAGTACCTGTTTTCTGATCTACTTATTAGAGTATTCTACGAGCCCTATCTGTGTCTCTGCAAAAGTTGTCGGCGGAAGAATTTCCTTCAATTAACTACAGATTCGATTAAAACAGCTACATGACGCAGAACTCTACTCCAAAGCCATATTACGCAGAAGACTGGGGCTAATACAATTCTCCATTTCAGGGTGATGGAATCGAAGACTGTAGCACCTGTACTCTTTATAATCTGATGTGAGCTTGC
>CACRXP010000010.1:2169933-2235102 GCA_902702965.1 Spirometra erinaceieuropaei
GACATAGCTCCAAACAAATTAGCACTTTCCCACCCTCCATCAAATCTTTGAAGTTCCGTCTTTCTAGTAACTGCTTACCTATAAATGCGGACTTTTAGATGCAGGACGATCTAACTTTTCCCATATTAATACTGCAGATACCTCGAACGGTTTTGCCTCTGTTTATTAGTCCGCAGAGCGTTCCCTCTTAATTATTGTCTGACTTCGAAGGCCAACGACTCAACCAAGTGGGACGCTCAAAGTTTGTGTAAGAAGCAAGCGCAGCAGATGGTCGGACAGCGGGAACGATTAGATATGCAAGCGAACCGTGCACGATAATCTTCCTTCTGGACCTTTTTGAATTCCTAGTCTATTCCAAATTCGGCATTGCTCTATACTACACAAATGCGAAAACGGGTATGTATGCGGTTAGATGAGCCTCCGGATATGGAATCGATTTTTCTTGTCGCAGGAATCACTATTGACGTGGAGAGTAGTGCGCATCAACAAGACGGTCTCAGACAACGTGCTGACTGTTAACTTGACATGGCGCATGAATGAACGGGATTCAGCTGCACAAGCAGGCGAATGCCCATGACGACGATCGAAGTTCAATAATGGGACGACCAGACAGTTCTTTGACTTGCATCTGTATCTCTGGGTACGTCCACTTATTCCCCGTACTTTATTAGCGCAGTTAAGCTTCGTTTCTCATTCCTACAGATGGGCGATATTGATGAGGGACCAGTAAACTCGAACAGTTGTGGTCTGCTAAATCTTACAGTCAAAGTAAAACCACGACCAGAAAAGACCGAACTAACTGCGAGAAAAACATACGACGATCGGATTAATTCTTGCCTGAAATGGAGAAAATGAGGGAATAAAGGTGTTTGTCGTTGCGAAAGATCCGGAAGATGGGTCCCAGATCCATGCAAAAGATTTTTTACCTTCACTGGTTCGTGGGGCAACTGATGCAACCTCCAAGGATTGTCGGGCGATCATTTTTATTTCTAAGACGTTTCTGACTAGAGTGGGTATTGGCTGGGAACCAAAGAGTAGTCTAGATTTGGTGTGCCGAAAGATCCAGGTGTCACGCCTAATCCATATAGACTGCGTTTGCCAATAGCCTATCCGAAATTATTCACTTTTCAATTTACTTAGAAATCAAGTCCGCAGATATGCCTTCGGGTGGACACATTTGTTACGCACGGAATGTAATATCAAGAGCTGCGCCGGCGGACTTCCTCAGGTCGTCGTCCGGTAGCTTCTCGATTCCCTCAACAAATACTCACAATTATCCCTCTGATCTGAGTGAGGGCCTCAAGGTATGCGCATACTGCAATGGCAAGTTTACACTAGCGACCAGAGCCTGCGTACATAACTTTGCATCGTGAAGGTTAAACGTTTCCAGTCCGGTTGTCGGATTTCTGAACTCCGCTGTCAACAGTCCGACCTCCAGGACGAATAACTGGACCTTAAAAATACGGTCCTGTTTGCTTTGAGTGATAGCAGAGTTGCCGTTGAAAACTGTATACTAACGGAGCTAGGCGGATACCAATAACTTAATAACCACCCAGCGACTAGTACTGGACGCTTACACAGAACATATCCGCTGTCCAGGACTTGTAGACCATTAAAACATGTCTACAAACTGAATGCAACAGCCTTTGATGACAGTAGCTGCATAAAACAGCTGACATTGAATAAATGTGGTCTGGCAAGCGGCTCTTCTGCTAACACGTCTTAGTGACTTTAACTGAATCTAGGGAAACTTTTGGTTGGATACCAGTGTCGCAACACTCCGTTACTGATGCTAGTATTATTGCAGTTAGTTACCCATACTGTAAGCGTTGGTAGAGTAGCATTGGCAGCCGTGGTGGCGGTGGTAGTAGTAGTAGTAGTAGTAGTAGTACTAATAGTAGGATTATTAGTAGTATTCGCCGTATCAGTGGTGGTAGACGGGGGAACAGTTTTCTTCAGTGTTGCGACACTGTATTCCTGCCAGTGGTAGTAATATTAGTAGTAACAGCGGTAGTAGTGGTAGTAGTAGCAGTATTAGTGGTGGTGGTAGTAGTAGTAGTAGTAGTAGTAGTAGTAGTAGTAGTAGTAGTAGTGGTAGTAGTAGTAGTAGTAGTAGTAGTAGTAGTGGTAGTAGTAGTAGTAGTAGTAGTAGTAGTCCGCCCGTAAGACAGGCTGGTGGGGGAATAGACAATTCTAAGTGTTGCGACATTGTATTCCCGCCAAACTTTTAAATTCTATTAGGCGACAACTCAAAGGCTTCCACTTGCCTTTCGACCTTGGTAGAATTTTTGCGGCCAGTACGTTATTACCGACAAAGACAATGGAGACTGGAATGGCCATTTCCGGCTTATTAGCCGTCGTCAGCCAGTCATACCCAACCCCGAAGTGTGGAACACCCGAGGCTCGAACTCGCAACCTGTAATTTAAAAGTCCACGCCTCCAACCACTGGGCCACGAGCTCGTTGCCTTGTCGGTTTCGATCGGGAATATACAAACTGCGCTAAGTACATCGCATAATCGTCGTTTGCGTCCACAATTCGTGTGGAGACGATACTGTAACTTCTACTTTGCTCATCCATCTTTGTTCCTTCAGGTTGCCTTGCCGTGATTAGCAATGGTTCCGTAACCCTTAGCCCTAACGCTTCATACGCATGTTATGTGATCCACCATACTGACAACACAGGTACTACCTAAAAGTTTTGATGCGTGTTTAATCGGTATTCCGCGGCTGCATAACACAGCTGTGAAGGAGTTCGACTCATCAGGGTGTCCCTCAGCATTCTTTGTGAGTTTTATTCCGGACGATTTACTCCAAGTTAGCGCATTGATTTCTGTGTAAGCTAAACAGCTGAAGTTGCTCTCCATGTCATGTCTACGCTGAAAGTTTTTCCAACGTCATCTAGGACGAGATTATTCATTAGGTCTCTGTGGTAATGAAGTGTCATAACAAAAAAACAAATCGCCGGATCCTCGGCAAACAAAAGATGACTTCAGACATTTAAAAGTCTCGAATTTTGACAACTTGTAAACATGTTAGTACTGGCAATGAAAAATTGAGCAGCTTGTTGAGCCATTCTTGATACCAACGTATTCGTACTGTTTGGCTTCTAATGCTTCATATGTAGGCTAAGCAGTAGCAAAGGGGAGCTAAAAAAGCTTCAGAACCTTATGTTGTAAACACTACCCGATGTCTCTCTATCAACTTAAACAGCCTATAACGCATAACGAGGAGAAAACTAGGTAGGGATAGTTGAAATGTCTCTGTCTTCCAGCTGGACACGAGAAAAGGAGCCTCCGTAATGCAGGGGAGTTTGCGGTAAGTTTGCGGGAGTTTGGGTAACGGTTAAGGTTAGAATTAGAGCTGATGTTAGGTCAAGGGCAAGATTGAAGTTGAAGGCGGGGCTAGGGTTAGGACATGGAGGCAGGGACCCTTCCTGGAATTTAACGAAAGGTCCCCGTTATTACTGAATTCCTGGCCCGCATTACGCCGGGGAGGTGACACAAAAACGACACCCACCAAAAACTAAGGTATACCTTAAGGAATCTAACTTGTCAATGAACAGTTACCTCTTTTTTAGGTTGAGGTTTTTTGGGTCTCCCTGTGATAATCAGATTCACTCTATTCGACGCGAATTTCTCGCGGGCGGATATGGTCGTCCGACTGACAAAACCCTCTGTTCGGTTAAAGAGGCCCTAAAACCTGGGTGTTTTTTCTATCACAACGAGCAGGACAAGAGATGTCATGGTTACTCACGTGACTAGCTTCATAACACCGGTCCAGAACCCGCACGATGGCGGCCTCCATTTGCAGTTTCTGTGTTTGCATGCGCAGCCGGCCGTCCGTGTCGTAAAGCGGCAGGTACTTGGCAATCTTGTCGTAGAGGTTGCAGCCAATCAGACCCAAGGAGACGGGTTCACGTGCGAGACGCCAGAAGAGGGCAACCATTTTGGGGCGATCGAAGAAGACGGCCCAAATGAAGAGCTCCTGTGGGGTAGAAAAGTACAGCTCGGCAGGCTGCTTATTAAGGAGGCATTGTGGTCTGGAGAGATTTTAAAATGTCTGTCCCCTAAATAAACGAATTAGGCTCCGTTGGGTTCCCCTTGCTCCAGGACCTTATTGGAACGTAATCTTTTGTTGTCTTTTAAAGCGCTAACAGGACAGACTGGGCGCATGTTCGAATCGCGCATACACGAGCATAAGCTGGCTGTGCGACAAGGCGACGCATTATCACAAGTGGCCGCCCACACCTACGAAATGGCCCACGAGTTTAACTTCGAAGCCACAAAAATAGTCACCCAAGCCGGAAACAAAACAGGCCGAGAATGGATTGAAGCCTGGGCCTCGGATGAGAACTCAATCAATCGATCTATCGCTCTGGCGCCGGCGTACAGAGCCCCGCGTAGTCACCCCCAGTCTTGCGCCGTCGGTCGATGATTGGCCTACATGCCCTATAATTGTCGCTTGTTCTGTTGCTGCTGCTACTACCTCTCACGATGGACTCCTGTACGGACCTAGTTACTTTCAGTAGGAAGTGTCAACAGGACAACAGCCCTATTGCTATTCCAATTAGCGAATCTCTCGAGCATTGCAAAAAACACGATGTGGATTAGTAAGGAACTAATATCTAGGCAACAGGTAGAACAGCGTAATGGATATTGTTCGTCTTAGCCATACGCGGATGAATTTTACGGAAGTCTGTCACTCTAATATCCCTGTGACGTTTTAAGCGTAATTATTAAAGCCAGTTGTAAGCACACGAGCCTTTCCTGCAGTCTACGTACATTTCACTGTGCAAAACAACTATCCTGACTTCTTTTGATTCCATCTGAGCCTAATTTCTGAGTTTCTGGCGTCAGAACATTCCATCCTATATGCACTCTTCTAAGGCTCCAGAAATGTCGGACGAAAGTGGATAGTTGGAAGTCCCTTCATTGGCGGTTCTAAAGGGTAAAATAACGCAAGTCTATATGCTGCTCAAACTACGAGACATAGCTGAGGTCTGGTACAAATAAAGAAGAAGTCTAACATTGTAACCGTTTTGGCCTGATGAAGAGTTACTGAAAACACGTGTTCGCCAATTTGACTTTTCAATTGCAACATGGGGAATATTCGCTGAACTTAGAAGTCTAACAGTTAAGAAAGTTTTGGTCGGAAAACATGACACTGAGAATGATGGCGAAATTTCGAGTTCCAGGTGTATGCATACGTGAAGAAGAAGAGTCGAGCACCGGAACACTTTGTTTATTGTCCTGAACTTTCAGACGCGTGCAGGAGTCCATCGTGAGAGGTAGTAGCAGCAGCAACAGAACAAGCGACAATTATAGGGCATGTAGGCCAATCATCGACCGACGGCGCAAGACTGGGGGTGACTACGTAGGGCTCTGTACGTCGGCGCCAGATCGATAAATCTACTGACCGAGTTCTCATCCGAGGCCCAGGCGCCGACGAACAGAGCCCTGCGTAGTCACCTCCAGTCGTGCGCCGTCGGTCGGTGATTGGCCTATATGCCCTATACCTGTCGCTTGTTCTGTTGCTGCTACTACCTCTCACGATGGACTCCTGCACGAGTCTGAAAGTTCAGGACAATAAACAAAGTGTTCCGGTGCTCGACTTTTCTTCTTCACTTATGCATACACCTGGAACTCGAAATTTCACCTTCATTCGTGAGCTGATGGTATTCGAATCACCAATAAATGCTCACATCCCCTTACCAAACGAACTGAGCTTTCGTCCGGCTTCCTGCATATCAGGTCTCAGGTGCCTGAGAGAGGGTTTTTGACTAATCACATTATCCATAAATCCCAGCAACTTCCCTAAGTCTATCAAGTTTCTGTGTGTGTAGAGCACAATGTTGTGCAGTAGTGTTCACGGATTCCTTCTAAATGCGGAACAGAAACGGGATTTTCCGTTTTACTTTGGGGTCCGTAGTATAGCCCAGTCCGGCAGTCGCACAATGATTAGCAGTCATTAATCAATAACCAATGGAGACTAAGGAAACGCAGCCTAACATGACTACTTTAGAATTATTTGCTTTCAGCGGTCAGTTGTGCGCTTGTTCCATGCTGAATATCGCTGGAACTTGAACACAGGTCATCTGACCTAAAACCATTTGACTTCCGGAGTTTAAATTACGGTTTTTACACACAGTCCGTTGTACTTGATAATATTCAAAGACACAAAGCGGTGGCTTCAAACCTTTTCTTCCAGTTGCATAACCGTATGGTCCAGTGACGACGGCATATAAGCCATAAATGATTATTAACGTTTTCCAGCTCTTTGTCTGTAATGTCCGTTAGTTAGTACTGGACCTTTAAAGACTGTACTGACTACAAGCAAGAAAGGTGTGGCAAAAATTTCTAAGATTTTAAAATTTTAAGAAGGGATTTCACGGCTTATTGACGAAAGTGAAAAGACTGTTTCACCCAAAATTTGCTTCGCAACTTCAGAATGTGTACGAAGTCGGTCTTAAGGGTGGACTACTAAGTAGATGCACGTGTGTACATGGTTAATCAGCTGTACGGTTTGATTTCCGAATTTCTCACAAAATGATGACCTGAGATGCGATTTTCACGATGTTTATGTGGTTTGTTTGCCATATGCACCTGTGCATGGTGTTTTATGGAGCAGTGATGCTTATTTAAGGGTTGCCCAGTATAGACTTCAAAGTGACCGAAATACATAATATAAAAATGGATTGTATGAAAAAAGACGTAAACTGAATCATCTTCTACCCTTTTGTCAGTCCGTTTGATAGCGGGTTAGGCAAAGATTGTATGTTAAAGGTCTGAATTAAAATTTTCTTCGTTATTTGTCCCCCTTGGTCATCTCAATTCACTCCCGCTGACGCATAAATAAAAACTTTCAGACGTTCCGTAGTGCGCCAAAATGAAGAGGGATCCACGAAAGTAAAACAACGTTCCGCCGTTAATTTTGCTCATAAGATTAATAATTTTTGAAAAGTGCTGTTCCTCATATGTTGGAATTCCTCGCGTTTGACCGTCATACCATGGATACAATGATCCGTTCACTGAGGTTCCCACTGTATCGGTTTTACAGTGGAATTTACCATTTCTATATGAAGGGATTGTCAAAAGCATTACGCCTACCAAACCCGTTCACTGATACTTTCGTTATCATGACCGTCCAGACGGGACTTGCAGTGGCTGGCTTATCTCATGAAACGTTTACCGAAAAGGTTACTTCGGTGAGGCTGTAACATTTACGGTCATTCAACACACTTTCAAAATACTTCAGTTACATCACGATACAGTCATCGAATGGGCTTCTTTTCGACTGTCTGCAAAAACCCATACTCGATAAAAAGTGACTACTTAGTAGTACGGATTTTTCCCATCGATTTTCCACACCCTCATAAATCCGCATATGTCTTACAGAAAAAATGAATGAAAAAGTTTTTCCTGTACTCGTTTGGTATAAAGATACGTCTTATCCGAGGTTTTCACATGAAGAAAAGGTACATTTAGGTTTTTAAACAACGTCTTCAGTTCCCGGATAATTTTGAACTAGACCTGAAGTTATATTTGCGAACGGAGTTCCTAAACTACACGCAGCATACCTTTCACATAAGGAAAACCATGCATTTCTCTACCCTCTCAAAAAGACATCTTATAATGATAATAAGCTTTTGCAATGGACGTGCGCCATGTAACAGTAGTAGACGAACAGGTAAAGTATTATTTAATTTGATATTTCACGTTCGTAGAAAATTCCAGGATTACATACCTTTTAAACCTGTTTAAACTAGACTTGTATTCTGCTAAAACGCTGTTTAAGTACGCATTTGACAGAATTTATCGACAGGAAAGAATGTCTTAGGCATTAGTACCGTTTTTGGTCTAAAGAGTACTTAGATTGAAATTTACCAGATCCCGCTTAATCAGACGGTGCCTTTTGGTAGCTATAGTAAGCATACGAGAGGGATTCCGGGATACGTGAACGGTTTAGAACAATTTATGGAAATCCTTAAATTGACGCATATAGAGTGGTACGTGGTCCATAAAGCGTCTACTAGCTGCTGTTCTCTCTCTTCTCATCATACAATCGGACAAAATATTTTGACCAACGTCAAAGCAGAACTTACCCGATATGGATGTACCAGGACTTTTCGTTGGAAAGCAGCCTAGTAAAACAAAGACAGGCAGAATTATAAGTGTGCTGTCCCTGTTTACCGTTCGTATTTATTTTTTTCAGAATTACAGACAGGATATATTATAGGTACGCAGTCCTTTGCACGATCACTTTTTAACGCGTGGTCCTTACGAAGAGGCAAACAATGCAATTAGAAGAACAAAACGAAAATTTAGTAAAATTACAGGCAACTGCGGCTATCAGAACATTTTTAGGGGAGACTATGAAAAGTCGGCATGTGGCGCAATCAGAATGCACCTGCTGCGAGACGGAGTCCAGGTGCCAACGCGACACCTTACCGCGGAGCCATCGTACAATTTGTCAGTTGTGCTTTTTAGCAGATACTTCTCGCCACAACGAAAATTCCCTGCGTCCTGCTAGGTAGGTGCAGTCGTGAGACTTTCCATGCATCTACCTCACTCTCTCCCCCCACCCCATCGTGTTCCTAAGACGACTGCAGGCGGACGTGTGCACAGTAGCTGACCCAACTAAACAGTCCATCCTCGTCTGCAACAAACGACCTGATCCCTAGCTCACTTTGAACAGGGGGCTGTTTGTGGGAGCGCTCGTAGCTCACGTAAGCGAGAGATCATATCTAGGAGGAACAACTGTAGCCTAATCTTTGGTCCTGAGTACGAATGTGTAGTCTTATCAGCTGGCAACCTTCCAAGCCACGACTGATAGCGCACCTCGGTAGTTTTAAAGCACGTTCGGCTGCTCAAAGGGAGGAAATAAATGCAGGATCCAGGCTGGGTCTCTACCCTCTTCCGTGAATCAGTGACCCAATCGAGTCAAGAAGACAGGAGATAGGAGTACTCTGGATGACGTTACGAAAACTCACAATTTATTGCGTGTTCCACGGGCTCCAATCCCACGGAAGTTATACTTGGCATTCGACACTTCGACCTTCCTTTACCACGATCTCCACCGTGTGTCCAACAGCAGGATAGACGCAGGGATGGTGAATATCAGGTAAATTAGCTTATAGTAATGTTAGACTTGCGCTGCATCTACCGCACTCCTCTTCTCCCATACCTGGGCTCGGTGTCATGACAGTATCAAGAAGGCCGGAGGTGGGCGAGGGCGTAGGTGGCTGCCGTTTCATGAACCTACATCAAGACATGCCACCACATCCCTAGTCTATGCACAAACAGCCAGGATTTCACACAACGAGAAAAGGAGTGCTGCTCGAATCTCCCTGGTGTGAGAGTGCCACCGAGGTCATATTAAGCTGGAGTCATCGCAGTCTGACTAATAGTCCACCATCTGGCCACTGGACGGACAAGCACACTCTGGACAAATCGCGAGGTCTCAGTTGACTCCTCAGTTGGCACCATTTCAAGCCGTCGCGGTCCGGCACCTGTTTCAGAGGAGAACCCCGTTATCGCATCAGCCGACCACCTCTCAAGCCACGGCTTTTGGCGCCCTCTAGGAGATTCAAAGGCGTTCGAGTTACTGAGGCGATGAATGCTCCGATTTACTCTGGGAAACGTATTCCCCGACATCGATCTCACCTCCCCCCACTCTCCTCTCCCCTGTGTCAGTGCGTCGTCTGAGCACAATGCTCAGTACAGCCCCAAAAAACGCTCGACATGGCACAATATAGCCCCCGTTCTGGAACAAAGCAACATGACACACAGTCAACTGAAGGACAGATATCAAATTGCAATCCCTATAAAACCTGCTGAGATCAAAATGTTGGGCTGGAAGCAGTCTGGCAAGTTATTGGGTACCTAGAGGGATTTTTCAACCATTCACGCATAATATAACACGATAACAAGTTGCTGATACAAGCGAAGATGCGGGTTTCACGAACTAGTTGAAAAGAAGTAGAACATATCACCAGTGACAGTCGAAGCAAAGGGTAATGTTGGCACAAGGAGTGTAGTATTTATAGCACATGGCAGCTGTGGGATCATATGTGTGGTGTAATTAACAGCTCTCGCAACCGCCGCTGGGGTCGTGATTGATGCGATGATGGTTTGTCAGTCCACGTCCGAGTCGTTAATTATCACGTGTTGGATGCTGGTGTGACGATTTCTCGGCAAATTGGCTCACTGTTACTGGGATTATTGCTCGTCCACGCCCTCCCCACGTGACTGATGCCCCTGTCCAGGGAAAATCTCAGCACGGAATACGGTAACGGGAGGTCATTGCGCTTGTTGATGGATTGCGGGCCTGAGAACCATGACTCGAGCAGCACGCGGTTCACGCGGTTGTTACCCCCTGCGAGGATTTCGGCCTCTTGAAACTTGAAACTATAGCCGGGTCCCGTCGAATGAGCCGCCACCTGGGAGGTAGCGTCTCCCCGCCTCACTGCTGCTGTGTGCTCGGCAATTCGTGTCCGGAATAATCTCCCAGTTTCTTCGACGTAGTTGCTTTGTCTGCAACTGCACCAGATCCAGTAAACGTCAGACTAATAAATTTCTTGTTCCAGTGATCGCATCCTTGTCTTCTGAACTGCTTCCTGGAACTCGCCTGTTCGCTTCTATCCGCTATATAGATCTCTCAGTCACCGCGCCCAGTTCTCTCATCAGACAACTGATTGGCTAGGAGAGCGGACTGGTTTTTGAAGAGAGAGAGAAGATAGAGTAAGATCGAATGTTTCATTACATGCTTCTCAATGTAACCAATCAGATGCACTTGAATCTATCATGATGCGCTATGAGCTGTGACTTTGAGGGCTGCTAACTGATGGGATAACACGGTCCTCCTTCCAGAATGAAAAGTTACACTACAATAGCTCCTAAACAGGCAAAAATGCGAGTCCCATGAACTAGTTATTAAGAAATAGAAGCGATCGCTGGAACAAGAGCTTTATTTGCTTGACGTTTCGGATTCTCCCTCGAACCCATCATCTGAGACAGAGGCAGAAACGAGTCACTGCCTCAACGCACATCATTGAGGCATTGTCAGCGTCTACAGCGCAAGGTCAAAATTACAAAACTTGAAGAATCTAATATCTCCACACTCCATGGTCTTAATTCGTTTGTCAGTCAGGCGGCACATCGGAAGAACGCAAAGGCAACTGACAACTCGATCAGTCGAACACCGGTCAGATGACCGTTCAGAGGAGGAGCATTCGGTACAAGAAACTGGTCATGCTGTCGATCTGGAGTCGAGGGTTAAGGTACGCCTGTACGGAGGCACGACCCGCGGGCTTTTTAACAAGCTTCTGTCCGGCCGGCCGTAAAAGCAGCACTCTATGGAAATCGACTACTAAATTTGTATGAATTCTTGCCATTGACCTCCGACGCTCTTATGAAACCAAACGCACTTTGTGAAGGACATGCGCGAAAGTACTTTTCCCTGCGCTTATTAGGTAGCAAATTACGTCTTCTTTAAATTTTTTACTTGAGGAAGGTGTATCTTTTTATTTTAAAAGATCTTCGCAATTCCCGAATAATTTTGAACCTGACCTGCCGTTGCACTTGTTTTCTGGGCTTCTAAACTACAATCTGCATATCTACCCTTCAAGGAAAACCGCAAATTTATATATATACTATTAATAAGATTTCTCATAGGGAGTGAAAAGGTTTGCAGTGAACGTAGACCACGATGTATGCTTTACAAGCAGTATTACTAAATGTACGGACTCGGCGCCTTATGAGTAGACATTTCACAATCTCAAAAGATTTCATGATTAAAAACCTTTTCAAGTGAAAAATGCTCTCCTTCCAAGTTAACGAAGACTTAATTTGCTACCAAATAAGCACAATAACAAGTATTTTCGTGCATTTTTTCTACGGATTGCATTTGACTGTATAAGGGCATCAAAAATCAATGGTAAAAATTCATACTTATTAGGCAGCCAATTTTCGCAGAGTGCAGTTTTTGCAGCGGCCGGAGAGAAGCTTTTTCAATAGCTAGCATTCTGACATGACTGAAATATCTTGAGATTATGGTGCGCAACACTTATTCTTACTACCACATTCAAGTAACCTCTCCTAATCGAATACACTGTTCAGAATTTCAGTGAGCATGTCATGAGTTAGCTCATTTACTGTGCATGACTTCCAAACGTCATTTTAGTGTGATCTCTAGGCAATTAATCTGCCACAGGTCCTATACCTTATGTAACAACTTATCACGTGAGACAACCTACCAGCTCATCCACGTAGACATCCGGAAAGGAGCAGCCTACCATCTCCTGCAACAGACGACCCACCGTCCTCAGGCAGATCCAGTCCTCACGAGGCTTTCGACGCAGTTTCTTGGCCACGGTTGAGAGGACGAAAAGTTTGGAACTGCTGTTTGGACCCATTGCCATCTCCGCCAAAGGGTCCACCGTCTTCTCCACCAGACCGGAGGCCACGAGGTTGCGTTTGCGCAGGCTTATGTCCTGCAGGGGCAGGTTGCAGGCCTTAAGGCAGGTCCTTAGTACGTCCGCCTCATTAGTATTGTTGTAGAGGTAACGCAGACGAATGCGATTGAGAAACCGGTTCACGTCCAGGCCCATTTCCAGCATGAGCTCCACAAAGTCTGCTTTGTTCTCTACCAGAGCCAGGTTCATCAGAAACTCCAGCTGGCCTGGAGACGGCAAGAAAAGACGCGATAGTCCCGGTCAAGAAAAAGGGCGACAAATTAGTTCATAAAATTATCTATTTACTTATCCGAACTTTCAGTTGTGCAAAAAAGATCATCAGCCAGATTCTGAACATCTTCCCTCTCTTAGTTTGTGGCCGGCCCAGTGGAAATTTCGGTTCGAACATTAGGATCAATATCAGCTGAGCACATCGGCGCCGGGATTCGGGGTGGCATTTATTTTGTCCCCTTGGCCAAGTGAATATCAAAGGTTTGAAAAAGTTCCAAATTTTATGTTATTTTAATAGAGAGCGAGAGAACCAATCCCCCAAAATCTATCCAAAAGTTTTGTGTGTTGGTTCTAAAGGCGCCACTTATATCAGCTGGTGTAGGTGTCGTGGCTATGGGGAAACGCTGGGGGACCCACTAATGAGCCGAGCCGCTCGCAGCTCTGCCATACAGCGGCAGAATATCGACGAAACACGCGTGTTTGGGCTTTTGTTTACAACTTGTGCTATTAGTATGGTATCACCTTGCCCCAAAAACCTTCAAAAACTGCCATGCATGTTGAGATGTCAAACTGAAGCTCCAGGTAAATACGGAAGTAAAATCTGAGCACTCGGCAATTAAACGGGCACAAAGCATTTATAGCGAGTGCAGTTGGTTTTCATGGGGTTCTTAACTGACCTGAATGCGAAATTAAGGTTGTCAGAAGAACGTGCACAGTGATTCAATGGACACAGGCAATCAGTAAGACAAGTACATTTTATGAAAGGAATCAGGAAGTATGGTCGTTTAAAGTCGCTGGCAGATGCAAAGAGTCGAATCCCAGGAAAACGTTCGGAGGAAGAAGATTTGATCGCCGGAACAAGAGACCCATTGGGCCGAAGTTTCACATTTTCACTTGAACTCATCGCCAGAGGTAGTCACAGAAGAGGGTACTGGAGGCAAAAGTAGCGTAATATTTATAGAACGCAGTTGTCAAGCCATCGCATGCCTAGAATAACTATCAGCACTTGATTTCGTCTCTGGGGGTCGCATTTGATGCAATGGTTATCTATTGGTCCACACAGGAGTCGTTAACTGGTGTGATTTCATCAACGTTATTGATTCTTGGCGTGGCGGTTACCCGGCGATTTGTTCCACTGCCAATCTAACAGCTGGTTGCCCATCCCCCCCCTCCAACCCCGGGGGATGGGGTTGATTATTTTAAGCAGACAAAATCACATCACAGAAGATTTCGGCGGAAGATTATTGAGATTTCTGAATGGACTGCAGACCGGAGACACATGACTTAAGCAGTTTGCTACTCACGCGATCGTCATTGAGATGGTACTTGAATATGTCAGTGCCTGATCTCGTTCGATGACGATGAAAGTGTCATCCACATACCGAGTCCAGATTTTCGGTCTGTGGTGTCGGAAGTGTAACGACCTTCCTGTCCGGAGATTTTGTCTGAGCAAAATAATTAGCTGCGTCGGAACGCCGCGAGTGAGCACCTGCTCCGGTACCAACAATCGTCACGCCGGTGATGAAATTAGGCCAATTAAAAACTCAGGTACCGACCGATAAGCAATAATCGCATCAAATGCAACCAAGCGATGAAGGCTTGTCCTACTAACTAGTGTAGCCACGTTGTGATCTGACAACTGCGCTTCACATGCTTCCGCTAGCCTTCTTTTCGACTATCTTTGATGATGCACTGGAATGAGAAGGCGAAACTTCCGCCCAAATTACCTCCTGTTCCGGTGGTCGCGTCTTCTTCTGAGTTACCCAAATCTCTCTTCGCAAGTAATAACTCGTCATTTCCGTGACGTGAATGGAGTTTGCGTATTTGAAACATCTCTGAAGCCACGGCTCTATGCCATGGAAAACTGGTAGGTCACAACATCTTTCTTGCTCTGGAAAACCTTCTTAGGGGTCAGCGCTGATCCAGGAAGATTTATGTAACGACATGATAAAAAAAATGTCCGGAGTTTACAGTCATTGAGTGAGGGCACGACAAATCTCATCTTCCCAACTGCCTGCATCGAGTAGAGTTTGCATTAACCATAAATAACATGCGACAAAGTATGCAACAGGATTCTACGTTCGAATTCAAATCAAATGTGGAAGGACTCTATCGGCAAGCAGGAAATACGCATGTGTTCATCAAAAAGTCAACTAGGACTTCATTTTAAAGTGCAAAAGGAGATCAGATGACGGGAACGCTCACCAATCGTTTTACGGGCCACAGTCGTTCCGCTTTGTGTCTCACCAGCAACCACATAACCGCTGGTAGTATAGGCAGTACTGACCTGATCGCGCTGTCACCGTGCCTACTTCAACTAGCTATGGAGCACACGGCGAACATCGTTGGGCACGATGGTGGAACGGCCGCCCGGTCGCAAGTGACAGAAGAAACAACTTGGGGCTCAGTACTTATGGCGACCAACGGGTCGTGGGAGCGAGTTTCAGGTGTTGCAAAACCAGGGGTTGCTCATAGCTAGCTGATGACGACTAACAAGCCGGAAATGGTTATTCCAGTCTCCCTGGTCTTTGTCAGTTATGTGGTGGTTACATTTATCTTTACTTAATTAACATATCCAATGTGACTGGTGAATAGACAACAGTCGGTTCTACACACCGTTTTGTCCACTATCAATGGCCCGCACTCTGTGCGCTATATGTGGAGTTTAAACGGTCGGTCCGTCTTTATAGCCAATCCTTTGTGCAACGTTAGTCTCATAGCTTGCGACTATATCGCGCATCCCATTCAACTCGACAGTACTCAGCATCCAATCATCTTGAGAATCATTATAGATCGTTGGAATCTTGTACTCCTTTTAACGTCTTTCAGGGCTTTCCTTCATAAATTCGGCGGCAAAGCTAAATCTCCGAGCAGTAGAATTGACGATCCTGGTTAACATATACCTACGTTTCTGAACCGTTGCACCGACTGTAAATTTTACGTCAGTTGAAGAAAGGCACTTTAAACGGTAAACACTGTTTTAAGACACCATCAAAATGTCTAATTTCCTATAACGAGTATGTGTCATCAAACGCTGTCAAAATATTCAAATGCATGCCAAAGGCCTCTTAGTAGCGTTCAGTAATCTGTTTGAGGTCAAGACTCCGTTGACGAGTTCCAGGGCCGACTGACTGGTAACAAATGGGCATCGAATGAGATTCGGACAAAAGTGCAAATTTGTCTGACGTCTGATGATGTAGGGATTGCTTAGGTAATCCCTCTTTCTACTCAGCTTCAATCTGCGTCTATAAAATATGTTTTAAACTCACAGATTTCCCCGCAAACATACCTTTTCTTGCTGTAAAGCGCTTGTCTAGTGCATTTTCGCGGACAATGTCCACTCTGTCGAATTTGAGCGCAATGTGGATCTGATCAAAAGGCTCTGCCGAGGTCTTGATAAGGGCGTAGAGAATGGCGCCGTCCAAATCAGTGGACTGTCCCAGATCAACCGTGTTAAGGAGACTCGGCTTCTGTACGATCTGAAGCAATAGCTCAAATCCCTTCTCTGCGCTCTTTGCCTTTTCTTTGTCTGTAAGGCCCTCCAGGATCTTTGCCAGTCGTTTCTTCTGAGATGGTGTAAAGTCCTCAAATCTGCAGTAGAAAGTCCAGCAAAGTTAGGAAGGCGTCACGTTCGCGTCGGTTGTCGGGAGGGCAGAAAATGGCCTTAAAACCGTTGGGCGAGTATCTCAATTCGTAATTCATTTGACTACCTGCGTTTTCAAGCACCCCAGTGTTGGGCTGACCCTTATACCGTTGTCATGGCAGTTTGATTGCAAAGGGGATATTAGAGAGTTTGATAAGAAGATGGCGCAGTGGTCTAGTATCCCTTTGGATGTACTCAGTCTGATTGTTTCATTCTTTAGCACTGGTTTTACAGTTGTGCTCGGGACATGCAATACCTTTATGTACATGAGTCGTACAGCCTCTAACGACATTGGCCCAAATCCTTTTAAGCTGCTTTCGGATAGAATAGCTTGATGCCGGGTGACACATATAGCACATAGCCTCACGAAATGCCAACCGAAATTCCTAACTGGGTTTTCGACTAGGAAGGATTACGTAGGTGAGGTTGTCACACTGATTACTTCATAGGTGTTATGGCAGATTTCAACTAATGCCCTTTAACCCAACCGTGGAAAACTCGGTGTCTCGATGGGAGTAGAACCCACGATAGCAAGAAGAGGCTTTATTAAAACCAACTTTCCGAGCATCTGTGCTACGAGGCCCCACCGGACGCGGCGAGTTTAATCAAATTTGGGTCAAGTTTACCCGCCCAACATACTGCAACGTCTGGTACCACCAAATCTGATACAGTAAGCTGACTGCCCACGAGGGCGACTTGTGAATAAGCAGCTTTCTAAACCCTTACAAAAACCACACTTGGGGTAAAATGGCTCCCCAAGTAGCATGTGTTTTTCCCCGCTTATTTTTGATGCCCTTATTAATATATCTTACAGATAAATTGCACAAACATAGTCTTTCTTGTGCCGATTTTGTTAAAATCGCGTTTTCTTCAAACTTTCTACTGAATGAAAGAGTATGTCTTCGGTTAAAAAGATTTCTAACTGTGGGGTTTTTCAAGACCGTGAAAATTTCATTCACGCAACATCGTATCTGTCCGTCTATTAATGCTGTTGATGAAGTATAGAATATAGTCGACGTCCACTGCAAAGTTTTTTTGACCTCTACGCAACTTCTTCCCAATAGCGTAAAGAAACATCTGATCCTTCTTACACTGAAAGTACGCAGCATGGAGTTTCTCAACCCTATGCGCAAGTACAAATGTAGGTTGAGTTTATAATTTCCAGGGAATTAAAAAAAACTTTTTAAAACCAAAGTACGCTTCTTTTAGGGTATTAACATTGAATAAGACGCATTTTTCTACCAGTTGAGTGTAAGAAAGAGTCCACTTGTTAATGGTTTCTACAAAACGTATTTTAAATTACAGGAGGACATTGAAATCGACGAAAATAAACTCATACATTCTACCAAGTACGGTAAAGTTGCAGAAGTGACTATCATGGGGCGCTATCCGAAATTGATTCCCGCGCAACAGGATACCGTTTCCTGAACGAGAATATTTTCGGCCGCCCACAGGCCGCACCAAAAATAGTACTACTTCTCATGTCTGTTCTAATTTTTTCATTGTTTCTGAATGTGTATGTGCAGAAATCCATCGCTTAAATATCTTATAGCAAAGTACGTCTTCAAAAGGCATACTAAACGTTACTTTGTCCCTGACGCATTTTCCACATGAAATTGTGTTTTAAGAAACTACACGCGAAATATGCTTAAGAATCGAAGCACCGCAGAAGACAATGGAAGTCTTTTGAGTCTGGTTAGATTCAGCAAATAACTTTTGCAAAGAAATAGTTTGCAAATGGCTAATTCGCAGGAATTCCGACGGATGTAGCAGCCTGTGGTCATATATTTAACTGCATGCCTGTCAAACTCAGTCTTTAATTCAGCCTAAATTTGATGCTTAGAATAGAAATCCCAAGAGTGAAAACGCCAATAATCCGGTTTAGGAGACATCTTAGTTTTAAAATTTAAAATTTTCTATCAGATTTCACTTTTCTCGCCCCGGTGGCCTTACAATTATTTGGCCAAAGTTCAGAGTACTCCCTATTTTCTGTCGATTTCTGAACTGAACTGAATTCAACTCAGGTGGATGTGTTTAAAATGATCCAAACGCCATCTAAGTCACCTTTTGATTTCCTTGAGAAAAAGCGACCTATTCGAGCACTGGTCGCCGTTCTCACCGTTTGGTCGAAAACGCAGTGCTCGGTAGTGAAAATATGGAGATGTAGGGACCTACGGACAAACATTTGTCAACTGAAAAGACGGGCAATCGGCACAAAAGTACAATTACAAAAGTGCCTCGTGCCACATCAATCAGTCGCGTCACAACCAGCTGGTGACAAGCCTACTAGTAAACTGCCAGGTTCTGCATCCGTTTTATTATGATTAAACTTACGCCCCAGGGAAAAGCACTGTTGTCATTTAAATAAAATAGCGTGGAATTTTCAACCAATAAAAACAACAGACTAACGCTTCGTCCTGTCCACGGAATCGGATGGCCGCGTCAAGGAGGTTTGCTGCTCTTCCAGTGCCCGAGCAGACAACTATTGGAATATTGTGTTCCACACTGTTTCTTGCTTGCACGAGAACATCGTAGCCCCCCTCAACAATAATTTGAATGACGGGAATACCTAGACCGCCTTCTAAAATTTCAAGAAAATATGACTTTCAAGTTTTGTTAACTGATGCTTTCCATGAGTAACGGCAAATGCTCAAGTAGTACCGTGTAGATTCGACTCAGGCTCTTCAAACACGACATTTATCATTCAGCAATGACAGAGGAGATCAGTCAAATGGTAAATCTTCGTGACTGTTAAGACAATAGGCACGGCTTGGACGAATGATGGGGCCCAACATTACTACCGTCTGAAAACAGTAGAGAGGAGACTGTCGGTGAGGCTAATTATGGTGAAACGTTAATCTGAACAAGCTTACTCTTATTCGCAAAGTCAATTTCAATAGAGGTTCTTCTGTCCACGAATGCCAGAGGTTCATTTAGAACAGACCTTTAGGTATGGTGACCGTGCTGGAACTAATTCTATGAATTTTTGCTGAATAATTTTCATACTTTTCGGATGGAGAAAAACCAATGTTCTGGCTCACGATACCCCATGTAAAACACGTTTTAGAAGTGACTGCAAAAATCCTAAAACCTTCTGGAATTGGCGTGGCTCATAAGTCAGAATGCACAGTTATGCAGCAAGTCATGAGGCCCAAAGACCCGCTACCCGTAACAGAACAATTAGCAATGGTTTACAGCATACGATGTCAAAGGTGTGATGCAAAGTATGTTGGTGAAACGGACAAACGCCTTGACACAAAATTGCAAAAACACCAAATTGTAACCATTTGCAGAGCCAAGCTATCTCTGGCCTATGGTCACATACACAGATGGACCGAAGTTTCATATTGGAGAAAGCAAAGGTGATCGGCTGCGCCAATGGGAAGATGGCAACACTGGTGCCCGAAAGTTGACACTCGAGTGGCACCCTCAACCGAGCTTTGAGCTGCATTCCGCCTCTCAGGCGCTACGCACACAGCTCGGATCGGTTGTGACAGGGCCAACATAGCAGACGAGCACGAGGGGCCAGCGCTCATGGAAAAGAGTGAAGGGGCGACCGGAGGCCGCATGATCAACGTCGAACACTGTCCCACTGACGCGCCAGCGAAGCCGAAGACAAATCACGCGAACACCAGCGACAGATCAATCCGCTGGCTGACGTGACGGAGGCCAATAGGCACGCTGACTTGGCTACAAATACGCCGGCCGTAAAGGGGACAAAAGTCACACGAGCCCGCCAGCGGTCAGTCACGTGGAGGTCAAAGTCAGTCAGAGACAAGTAGGCAGGTCAATGTTCATATATCAGGTACGGATATAATACGAGGACGACGGGGTTCAATAAGTCAACACCATGAATAACAACAATCGCATCACTCTGATTATGAAAACAGAGATTTGCCGAAAGGCCAATACAAGTACAATTTGGTCCATGGACTCGATATTGCTCCGTCTTCTGGAGGGAATATAAAGTTCAATAAGGCATGGTGACCTTGAATTTTTACGCACACGTATAGTAATACAGTTGTTTTCGTGAGTGGAACAAGGCATGAAGCTGAAAATATCCACGAATGCTACCATTTAGAACACCGTGAGCCGGAGCTGCTGGGACATTTTGTACAATTTAGTGCACAGAATAAGTAAGCCGGCAAACTTAAGGTGACAGTCAATGAGAGTCATAGCACAATGATGTTTCAACCGAAACTTAATCTGTGCTTTAAGAATATGTCAGTCACTAAATGCTCGTAGAATGAATAAAAATAACTCTACAATACAAAGGACTCATGCAATGAGAGTTTGACCGCACATTCGCCAGGCAACTCGCGTAGTTTCCATAAAAAGGGTAGGCCTTGTCAGATTCCTTCATCTAATATATGCTCTTGAAGACTGCTTTTCGCCTTTTGTTTTTGGAGCGCATACAGAGGCGGACTTCCTCTGCTCATGGCGACGGCTGTTAATATCCTACCCAAGGAATTTGCTTATTCTCTTCATTAAGTAAATAAAAAATTGCCAAATGAAATTATCGTACCGTATTTCTGCAGGCTTTTATAGATAAGGGTGAAAAGGTAGAAAATAACACTAGGATGAATAATCCTCAGACACATAAACAGACGGTTTCCTTAAGAAGCAAGCTTTGCTATGCTGCACTCCTCTGACGAATTTTGGCAGGTTAATTCATGGTCGCTGGAGAATCACAAGCAGTTGCATTAGATACCGCCGAAGAAGACACTGGTCGCGTTCATCGAGGTAGTTGTATGAGGACTGGAGAGACTTTACTAATTGCGGCAGCATTCTGCCAATCAACCGATCCGTTACCCTCAACTGAGTATGTTTATACACAGCCAATCCCTAACAACATGTAACGGTAAAATGAGCTGCAGGGAATTTATTTCTGCAAAGAACCGTTGAAAGAAGGCGAGTTAGCAAGGAACTTCAACCTACCGAATTCCGGGCGTGAAATAAGTTCCTCCAGAATCGCACGAACATTCATTGCATGGCTGCGGATAAAACTGTTACGGTAACCTTCATCGACAAACAGGTAGTGAGTGTGGTTTTCATTCAACGAGACAGGTTGACCGGATTTTAGTTCATCAACAATAGGATATTCCTTGACTTCATTTCTTGTATCCTAGGGTAGAATATTTGTTCTTATGAATTCCTCTTCAACTGGTCAATTTACATAATAGTGCGGCACTTATGTGCATTGCTATATTCGCATTTTTACATTATTATCTAATATCACTCGATTTCTTCATGTTTTACTTTGCAAAGAAGCCATATTTCACGCAAAAATTCCCTATAACTTTAGAAGTCGTATAAGCTTGCTTTTCGTCTGACACAATTTCAATGATGACGAATTTAGCTCCAACAGAACCAATTTCGACTTAGAAATTTTTACAATAGTAAAACTCAGAGAACGGTATACGATCCTCTTAACCCTAGCAGGTATATTGAACACGGAACAATATCCCTCATGATTTCCCAGGTAAGTCACATATATTTTACACATTCCGTTTTATTGAATAAAGAAGTACTGTGCACGACCTCTGAAACATGGCTCTTACCCTTAGATATGCCATTCAGGTTTACCAACCAAATTGTTTGTGCAACATACATGCATTTATCTGTTTATCTGTTTAACGAAAAATTGTGTATTCCAACCAACCTGTTAAATTCAAGGACAAATATTACAGTGTCATCCACATGGCCGCATGCATAGAATGTTATTTAACGATGACTGACCATGATCCTCGCTAGTAGTAAAAATACTTTTTGTTTCATAATGATGACTTACATCTTCAATATTATACAAGGCAGAATGAAGAATTTTACGATAAAAATTACTGGAATATAGTTTGGAGCATATGACGTTTACTTACGCCGTTAATCAGTTGGTGACGGTTTAGTGTGTATCCCCAAGGAGATATTCCAATGCAGTTCAAGTGCGAAGCGGCCGTTTTTTTCTCAAAGTGGTGTGAATGGGCCTCTTGAACTGCATCGCCCACAACAGATACAATTCCCAAGTTCAGCCCGGATGTAAGGATCCAAGCATTGGTAATCTGAGCAGCTGTTATGAGACCCTTTGACATTTTAAGAAAAATGAAACAGTAGCATCCAAGTCCGCCTAAGACAAATGAGTGCAGATCAATTACAAAATCATTCGGAAAATTTGTCTTAGTTTGATTCATAGGGGACTTATACTAGGAAAGGGTAAATCACTGAGGGACTGGTGTTTAATCCTTACCTTACAGAACGTTTCACGTTTTTTTCCGTCAAGCCTGAACCCTTTGGCACCTCCAATAATAGAGAGACATAGGAGCGGTTGACGGGGCTCAAGAAGTTTCCAGTATTTCAAAAAGAGAACTTTGACGTTGTGGATATCGTCTGTGTCCGCGATTCGAACGTACTTAGTGTCGTAGACAGATAAATATGAGAGGCAAGAAATAAATTAAACTATAACTCGAAGCTAACACACATTTATACGATCACATAAACGTGATAGGAAATCAATTAAACTGGAATCTACTTACCCTATTAGAATTAAATAGGATTGCATTATAAAACCGGACCTCACAACAAACCTTGAACGTTCAAGTATTCATAAGCGTCCACGTAATAACCCTACCGATAAATTTTCCCATTCTATGGGCTGGGCCTAAGTTTGTTGAACGGGACAAAGGGTTGTTCGTCTTTTGCCTTTTAGCCTAGCGGATCAGTAACAATACTAGTTTTACAATACGAATAGCGTGGATACTTTCCACGCGTAAGCCCTCTCAAACAAGTAATTACTTCCAATTACTCGTTTTCACATAAATGGGATAGACTGGGACACCCTTTGAAATCTCGGACTAGTCAGTCCATCCCAGTTATCTATAGAAAAAATGATGCGCAGAAATTTATTGCCACGACAGAATACAATATAAAATGCACACTTAAGTAGAAGGGTTCATCAGAGAAAATTTATAAAAATACCTGTGCCGTTTTTCGTGTGTCAATTGAGTCTTTGATAAATTTTATCGTCCCAAACGCGTTGGTAGGACCTTGGTTGACAATTAAATCATCCGACCACTTTTCAGCAGAAGTCTTATCATGTATGGGTGACTGGCCGAGTTGGGATAAAAAGAAGTGCTCCTCCTCTGAGGCTCCACAACAGCATTTTCTGAATGTTCAATTAGTCATTTATATAGGGCAACAAACGATTTTGAGCCCTCAACATAAGTCATGCATTCTTTGAACGTAAATGCTCCTCTTAAAAAGTTTGATCGTTTCTAAATTTTATTAAGGCCAAGATTCCAAACCTCTGCGGCAGCTGAGTTTTTACTCAGACTTTTCCGCTTGCTCCTGGACAATAGAAATTGCTCCATTAGTTTTATTTGCCGCTAAAGCGAGTAAATAACCATTTATGCTGCATTGTTTATGCAGAGATACATTTAAACAAGGTTTCAGTAAAATCTCGGTGGGTTTCCGGGAATGTCCTTCAGTACCCGTTCTTAAGAGCTCCAGTCTCGGTGGATATAACACATAAAGGTTAAATCTCGAGGCTTTTCAAAATGTCACTATTCCTCTGCAGTAACGATCACTGAAAATCGCGGTTTTAGTTGAGAAAAATCTCATGCTCGCCAACGGGTCTTCTGAAATTTGAGGTTATTATGTTCGACGTAAGTGTTTGACAGGATTCCTTAGACTTCCATATTTTGCGAGAAATTCGTTTATTAAACCATTTTTCCCAATACTTTTCGTCTTAAGTATGTATTCCCTTTTAAAATGCGTATTTTCCTTAGATGATTTAAAGGATGTATTATTCTTGGAGGGTTCTTCGGGGCCCTTGATGCATTTAGTACTTGCGGAACCAACACACACTCTTTTACGTGATGTAGCATATTTCGCCACTATGATATAAGATTTGCGCCTCAGCTTACCTCCAACAAAATATGAAGTGTACTCCTTCCTAGTTCTATCAGGTTTCTATAAGAAGCTTATACATTGAACGAAACACCCACAATTCAGCTTACTCCAAATTCACCTTGGTTAAATCCATTCTTTGATGACTATTAAATATAAATTAACTAAATTGCAGCCTCATCCTTGGCAGCTCCTTTGCACTACCCAGCAAATCCATCCCTTGAGCTCACTAATTTAAAATATGAATTCGTCAGATAAGGATATTTGGAGAAATCAAATTTCTGTGTTTATACAACTTTGTCCAAACACTGAACATACAAGTCGACTTAAAAATAAATAGTAAATTATAACCAAGGGCACCCTCTGGAAATATGACTCCTGAACTAATCTCCTGAATAGTGTCTGAACGACTTAACGCGAAATAAGAATGATCAAGATTTTAAAAATACCATGTTTAAAAATTTCCATCTCTGTGGAGCCACAGATTCACATGTCTGCTCTCTTTTTTTATTGGATGGCTTCTTCAATGAAGCTTACTTGTGGGCGTTTTGTTTAAAAATGTTCTTGGATTGGTTTGAGAACGAAAACTTAGGTCGCCCAATTCGAAGTCCGCCTTAAAAATTGTGGAGGTGCAATTGGAAGTCATCCGTGTGAGTGCGCTAGGGCATTCGCAATATCTGTTGTTTTGTATCCTACATGTTTGGAATGGTCCCAACACTCAACCGTCCTTTTGGAGCACATGATTCATAGCCCCATCGAACATATACCGTAGGTTGTGCCTTTGGAATTGTTGATATATATTACTCGAGCGCTCCTTGGCCACTTAGAAGACTATTTCACACTTGTGCTACAATGCACGTCTATTCTCCCTTTGTCGTGCGCATAGTCATTCAAGGTAAACAAATATGATTTTCAACTGCGGTTCTCAGGGTTATGCTTTACTCGAGGAGGGTTGAATAGGCCTGAAGCAATTCCATATAGATTTTCACGCATTTTTGTTCTCGCCCCTTCTATTGTCCTAGTTCCACCGACCTCAGTCTGACGGGTCGTCACCTGCTCCTGACCCCTGCTACATATTCGGAACCCCTTTATTTCAAGAAGTCAATTGACCAGCGCACATATTTCTATTTCTGTACCTAAACTGTCCGATTTGTAACCATAGGACATGTGAGTTAGCGAGACACTGTTAAACTTTAACTCCGTCAAATGCCGTGACCCGTCTGATAGACCGTGTCTGGAAACGGCCCTATCCTTCTGCGTTCTCATTTTCGAGTTTCTGGTACCGCATGCTGTCCAGGGCAACGATAGAGGGAATGGAGATCGAATACACTCGTAACATCAGTGGGTGCGGCGGCTTCTCTGAAACATCTGCCCCAACTCCATTAGAGCCGACTGTGGAGCGTCTGGTAGGTCTTCATATTTTTCTGCTGGCTACCCGAAACGATCCTTTACAGGGTAGTTGAGGAGGTTTGTATGGCCGGATGCATCGAGTAAAAAGCTAATATTACCAGCGAATCCTTTATTCACATAGGACCCCATAAATAGATTTGGTGGTGAGACCGTCAAAAACGCTCACAAAAACTGTCACCTCTTGTTCTCAAAGACAGCAAGTAGGATCAGATGATGCAGTTACCTTATAAGGGTGCCAATGTTTTCTTCTTAAAACGCTAATGCGTGCCGTTACGTGTAAGAGGCCTATGGTTGGAAATCCATCACGAATGCAATATCTACCGCAAAGAGTTTGTACTTATGTATTTATCCGTGCTTTGTTATGCCGGGATGAATCCTCGAACTTAAATAAGGGAAAGTTTAAAATGCTTTTCAAGGCAACTCACTCCACCCTGGGAGAACATCACCGGCGATCCGATGTCCGCCTTAAAAATTGTGGAGGTGCAATTGGAAGTCATCCGTGTGAGTGCGCTAGGGCATTCGCAATATCTGTTGTTTTGTATCCTACATGTTTGGAATGGTCCCAACACTCAACCGTCCTTTTGGAGCACATGATTCATAGCCCCATCGAACATATACCTTAGGTTGTGCCTTTGGAATTGAGCCAACATATTTTGTTGTTTTTCGCGGTACTCTTTCCACAATGCCCACAACAAGTATGAGTTTGAATACTACGGAGGTGAACAAATCTGAAAGGACAGCGGAGCAAAACTGGTATAAGTACAGCACTTTATAAGTCAATGGAGACAGTAACTCGGTCGAAATCCCTATTGATTGCATCTTAACCTGATTTTTGGTCCGAGATTTGAGTTTCGTCAGCAAATCGGTGGCCGTCGTTTGCTACTGCCTCCCTCATGCTGTTCATGAAAATGAGTAAAAAATAGACCTTGAAACACCTGTGTGTGCCGTCAACTCTTTTAAAGTGGCATCACCTACGCATGCAATGCGATTTCCCTCTGCTATGAAACTATACAGTCAGCACGTGCGTTTTGGGCGAGAAGATGGCAGTTTATTTAGCCTCATGCGTGCTGCTGAACGCGAGAAAATAAGATCCGTCCAATATTTTTTACAAAGAAAGTTTTAACCCCCAGACACCGAAATTCGTCGTACAAAGAACGTTACCTGCTGCAGGCCTTGATGCTTTTTGGTTTCGTAGATTACAGTGGGGGCTATTTTTATCAGTTAACCTTCTATATAATCGTACGTTTAACCCACAAACTACCTTAAGACCTCCTGTCTACCCCCGACGTAACAGTCACCGTAAGATCTTTTTATTTCTTCCTCTGGCACGTACCGTTAAATATCGTCAGTTCTTTTCTGTAAATGCAATTGCTATATGGAACAAACTACTCGGGAATGTGAAAACTGCAAAATTATCCTTTGTTTAAGAGAAATATTACTCGTTGTTTTCATTCAGAAAAACTCCCACAAACGTTGAGTGATGAATCCGTCGATCGAATATGCTGTAGCGATGGCGTTCGTGATCTCTGACCCCCATGGCCGGTATCATCAGAGACAATTTTAGCCAACAACGGCAGCTGATCTTCGGTGTTTCAGTTTAGTCCAGTCCCAACTTCATAAAAAGAAATTTCTGCTGGTAATATCTGATGCAGTGCTACCCCTCCCATAATTGACTGTCGTTATTTCATGGGCAGCAGTTTTTTTCTCCTGAACCCTCCAAACCATACGAAACCATCATCCTCTTTATTTTTTGCCAGGAGTTTTTTCACTGTTGACCCCATTTGCGTTTAATCTTTCCCTGACAATGCCTGTAAACTAGCCTTAAATACAATTATTATTAATACGTTTCCTGTGATCACGCAGTTACTTAGAGCACTGGAGCTCTTGTCCAGTTGCAGGTGACGATCTCGGTGTCACCAATATTGTCAAGCCTCCTATTCAGGATTTAAGAGTGACAACGTATCTTTTCAAGAGTAGTTTTCGTTTAATGGAGTCCCATTTGTTGGAAATTAGAGAGAATTCCTGGCTATGAAAGATACTGATTCAAATCTGAATTTCCTCATGTCTAGGTGCACATTTTATCAAAGGTATCCATGAAAATACGAAATTCATATGATCGTTTTAGGATAAAGTTTTGTGGCTGGGTGAGTTTTGTTTTTCCAAAGTCCGACGTAATTACAGTTAGTTGCAGCTATAATCAGCAACTGTGTTCACGTGCATTGTTCGCCCTGATTGTGCAGATAACGTGAATCAGTCCGACAGAGTGGCATTCACTACCCAATCAGATAAAGGTTCCCTTGACCGGCGAATGAGTATTAACAGGCAAAATAGGTGGGATGAATAGAATCAGAGGAACGTAGTTAGATAGGGTTTGTCTTCGAAACAGTGGTCCTGTGGTCTTTCTTCAACCAGTGAACTTTTAAAGTCCCCAATTCTGTACCTGCTCAGGAAACAACTGTGAACCCCTACGCCCATTTATCCCAGGTAAAAATCAGGGCAGGTTACTTACCAAGTAGGGAGGAGGTCCCACATCGTCCTCTGTTGAATTGTCATCTATCCTCAAGAGTGTGACTGGGAATCTGTTTTCTCTTATCCATATGAATATAGCCGAAATACTTTTGCGCTGAGCATTGCGCTTCCAGCAGACCTGTCTTCGCGGTTCATAAAGTTCAATCATGCCAAGACGCATGTCCGGTACTTTCTGTATCTTTCCCCGGTGACTTACACCTGCAGCTGTGGAGCTGCTGTCTACCAATTTGGCAATATTTGCTTTTAAGTCTCCTAGAAATGGCCGTAACCGCATAATTCTTGATTGGGGGATCCAATGGCAATAAGATCAATCTTTTTCAGACGTAAAAATCACTGGCACAGTCCATGATGTTAATGCCTTAGTGCAATCTAATTTTTGTCTTCGAGAGACACGAGAAAGAAAGACCGATTGTGTCGTTCATTCTTTTCTACAATCCATTTAAGGCGCCAGCCACCTGCATCAAGGCAGATGACCATCGCCGAAACCAATAAGCATGCTGTGCGGCTCAACGGAGGAGTTTATTGTGTGCTCGTTTACTGCTGTTCCAATTTCATGGAAGCTGTCAATTTACGCATCAATAAAATTAAGCAGAATTTTGTGCTCAGTTGGGTTCATTTTATTGGGAAAGACAGGCATGAACCTTTTGATATATATTCGCAACGCAAAGTTTGGTGCATTGTACATAGAAGCCAAGTGGGTAGAAATAAGCCAATATGGTTACAATAATATGACAAATTTGGCGTGAATCTCAACGGCTGGGTTTAATCTGTCATCGCTCCTGCTCGTTTCTGAACACAACAATACAAAGATCCTTTTTAAAACCTTCCATCGATGGTGACATCACAGCACCTCCGAGGGGGCATCCCATTATTCGACCACTCTGACAAGGAAAGAGAGCTTCAGCATATCAAGCCTTGTCTGCTGAAAGCGCAGTCCTAATGAGTGATCTTGGACTTTGGTCATGGTGGCAAACTCGGAATTCCTCAAAGATCAGACTGTAATTCAATCTCTTTACAATGCAGAATGCTTTTGCAAGATCCCTACGAAGTTTAAAGGAAAGAGACTCAGATTTGTTAGACGGATAGCACAGGGAAAGGAGATTCACACGTAACCATTTTCTTGGTCCTTCTTTTCGACACTTTTAAGGCTATTTTGATCTCCAACTATCCACGGTCACCTAGCCTGTATGCCGTATTCCACATGCGGCCCCACGAATCATCCAAAGATCTAGGAGAAGACGTCTTCGTGAAAATCCATAAATGCTCGCATGATGCCCCGCAGTATGGACCTTGATGTTTTTGCCACTCTGAAGTAATGAGCGAACGATCTTAATGAGTTCGATGCCAACCAAATAAGATCCTTTCACGCTTTCACGTCTTGCAATGCTGCGCCATCAGGAAAGTAGTTTCCTGTACTGACAGATCTGGCTGGGTTGCATAGGTCAGGTTTTGCCAAATGAGTCGGCGACTTGGCAACTGCTCCAACCGATAAGGGTTGACCAGCAGTCTATTTCTGTTCACAGAGCCCCGAATCATACTTCAAGTTGACATACCGCCAGCAGAAAATGTTATTTTGTAGTTCATATCTCTTACGCTATCGTCTACTTATAGAAAAAAACAAAATGAATCCCAGAACTGAACCCTGGGAACACCACTTTCGGCTACATCAGGATTTGATTTTCCTTGACCGACACAAAACCTGCTGCCAAAGCGAAAGAGAGTTTGAGATCCATTCTAGGGAGTTACCTTTGATCCCTATTTGTTCCAGCTTGCATAATAGTGTTGTATATTTCGAACGCCTTTTGAAAGTCAGTAAAAAAGACGTGAATCGCTTGTCTGGCGCCAATAACTGGGGTCCAGCTCTGGAGGGGTCTGCAACAAATTTTTCGTGCAGTCCCTTCATTTCCAGGACCCGTAATGTAAGTTTGGTAGCCAGTTGTGAATTATCAGGAATGACACCAGCTCGCACTTCGTGATTCTATCCGTTACTTTGCTGAGAACGCACGCCATAACTATATATCCCTTATTAGTCGTCCACGTCTGCTACCGCCTTTGTTTAGCGAAGATGTATGAGCCAGCTCCCAATCGATAGTAAGTGTTCCGGTGTCAAATGACGTTTAAAAGATCATCGACAGAGGCATCTAAGGCTCACTTGTAAGTCCTTTCAGAAGTTTGGGAGGAAGCTCGCCTACGTCTGGAGACCTCGACTAATTCAATGTCTCGCAGCCTTTACTGTCGCCTTCTCGTTTGGACAATAAGTGGACTGTGGTCGATCGTGGTAGATTCCACTATCTCTCCTCCTTGACGGTTACTTCTATAAATAATAAATAAAAAAGGATATCTAAGACTCCCGTTGTCTAATAAAAATAACAAGACCGTGTGCGCGACCGCCGTGGATCAATCCGACGGCGAAAAAGACCATGAAGAAGAAACAGAGGCTGTGGAAAAGATATTAGCATCTTCGAAATCCAATGCCATTTTCCGAATATCAGGATCAGCGCAATAAATGCCACAAACAAATACGGGTTGCCAGAAGTTCTCTCGAGCGCCGACTGATAGCAGAATTCATTACATCTCCTATGAAGTTTTACGCGTATATCCGCAGTTGGAGTAAACATGGCGACGAAATTGTGTGTCCAAAGGGTAGCCTCGGAAACTTGTTAGTTGAAGAGCCACAGAAAGTGCAATTATTGTTTCAGTTTTTTCAATCGGTTTTTACGGAGGATTCCCCAGAAGACGATCAGCAGTTTGAAGTGGACCAATACGGCCGGGAGCTTCAAATGTGCCAAGTTACTGCCGTCATTAAAACCGTTGCCTTTTCCGTCGAAGAAATAAGATGCGTCAAATACAGCCTGACAAGTCTCCTGGACCCGACGGAATTCCCGGACTAATAATTAAGGAGCTATAAACGGAGCTGCCAAAGCCTCTTTCGACTGTCTTTGAGCTGTCAATGTGAACAGAAAGGCTATCATCACAGTGGAAGGCAGTTAACCTCGTTCCCTTACATAAAGAGGTAGAAGGATGGCAGCAAGCAGCTTCAGGCCCACTAGCTCAACTTGCTTCCCATGCAAAACGATGGAAGCTCTAGTACAGAGTGCTATATATCAATTTCGTGAAGAAAAAAACATCTTGCAGGATTTTCAACATGGCTTTTGGAGAGGACGTTCCTGCCTCACAAATCTGCCAACTTGTCTGGAGATCAGGGCCAGGGCTCTACAAGAGGGTTTTGTGGCCGATGTCGCATACATCGAGTTCCGCATAGCTTTGACACTGGCCCGCACCAACGCCTTCTTCACAAATTGAGTGCCATCGGCATCCGGGGAGATATGTTAAACTGGAAAAGGACGTTTCTGGTTGGTCGGAAATAACGTGTCTGTATCGGAGATGATATGTCAGAATGGGTGAACGGGATCAGTGGTGCGCCTGAAGACTCAGTTCAGGGACCATTGCTCTTCATCGTTTATGTTAATGAGAGACTTCCGGAACTCAACTGCGGCAAAATAATGTTTCCCGGCGACGTTAAGCTCTGGCACGTCATTAAGAGTCCTTACGACCCGATAACCCTCCAAAATAATCTGCCTCGACTGCAAGCGTGGTAGGAGAAATATCGTCTAGATTTAAATGTGCAGAGTTGTGCCGTCATTCATCTGCGTCCAACCGACTCTCGTTCAAATGAGAGCCTGAGGACATACCACCTGAAAGATATAAGGCTCCCGCAGAATCTTCACAGAAGGATCTCGGAGTTTAGATACAGAACAACCTGAAACCAAAACTGCAGTGCCACAAGGCTGCAAGAAACGCCATGGGAGTGCTCCATGCAATCAAAAGGGCGTTCGTGAACTTTGTTCAAGACCTCGCTGGGAGAGTTCATGGTAACCTTGTTCGGCCCAATTTAGAAAATTGCCTACAAGCATGGTGGCCATGGATAGTTAAGGACCAAGCATCCCCCGAACGGGTACAACGTCGTGCACCAAAGCTGGTAAACAGTCTTAAAAGCCAATCCTACACAGACAGACTGAATTGCCTTAATTTATTCCTTCTGTGTTACAGGCAACAAAGAGGTGATCATATCCTCGTTTTCAAGGTAATACATGGTCTTGAGCATGGACTTAGTTTGAGGACGTGTTTCATTGGCACCTTTCACCCAATCTTCGTGGTCACTCGATGAATCTACGAACAACAATGTCCGGGCTGAATCTTTGTTCTGAATTTTTCACGCAGAGTGTAGTGGAGAAATGGAACGATCTCCCTCAGCCAGTCATGGAGGCGAAGTCGCTGTAACTCTTCAAGAAACGCTTGGATGATGTTTTCTGTCCCCTGTTTTCCCTCGACCGTCTGAATCTGACCTAAATAATCCGCGACACCGCAAATATTTTCTCTGAGACAATGCTACTGAAATGAATCAAGTACTGTTTTAATAGCTAATATTTTCATCGTTCCTGTAGGGTTATTTCTAACGAGCTGACATGTAATCAGTAGGGTTTTCAATGGCTTTGCCTATTATCCTTACCAAATAAACTGAAATTTGAACAGTGTTCCAGTTAATTTCTGATACGTTGAGGCCGGCAGTGATCATGTCGTTAGGTCGACGTTCCCGCGAAATGTGATGATGGCGCGAGCCGCGATTTGTTTGAGTCATGGTTCACGGTACCCCAGTATATCAGGAAGTGCAACGATATCCCCACTCCATATTCCGTGCGGAAACCATTAACCGGTACCCTAATCCTAACCTCAAACGTAAAACGGAAGCCAAATGGGTCAGATGTGATTACGGAGTCCCGCAAAATAGCCCCAGTAAACAAACCCCCCATCCGCCTGTAATACGGGGTCTGGCTACCAACTGCGATCTAGCCGCAATGCACACTCAGCCTCAACTTTTCGCCATACTGACAGCACTTGAAAATCACGCATCGATCTGGTTGGTCGCCTGCGGACCCGGTGCATTAAAACCGGATAATCCGGGCCTGCATCTTCGACCAGATCCTGCCGCGCATTCCTTACCTGCTCACGTCCCCTCAGATGATTCATATATCGCATTGGCCTACTCGAATATAAGCGCGTACATGATAGCCTCCCGAAAATTATAACAATTTAGGTTCCCATACAGTACTTCACTTTACCTACACAAACAAACATCCGCAGGCTACAAATGGGTCTCTTTGGAAACAGATCACTCATACGACTTACGTGCAATGAATGCGTCTGGGTTGGTGTGACGGCGAAATGTCGTGTGCAAGAATTTGAACGTGTAGACTGCGACAGAACTGTACTCTATGATGAGATCTGGTCATATCGAGTGGAGGACCGTCATGTGTGTAATATGCAATTGACGGTGGCTTCAGTTCAAAGCGGAGATTCATCCACATGGTAAACCGGCGCACTTCCCGTCACAATACATTGCTCTGACGCTTATGACCGTCCTCCGGATCCCACTGTCTGTCAGAATCACACGTATGACTTGGCACTAACGTGGCAAAGGCCCAATATCGATCACCGCTGTATTATACGCTGACTGGTTGCAGGCGAAGAAAGCTCAGACTCATGCACTTCGGCCGACACAAACTCTCCTGAAGAGACGACTTGCCGTATCTCCCTAATGAACTCCCTATACGCCGTCTGGCCTCAGTTAAGCTTGTCAAACATGGTTTGTTTTTCCTAATTTATGACTTGGAAACACTCTCGTGGGCGCCCCACCTTCGACAACCCTTTCGGGACGCCTTAACAATCATGATCCACAGGTTTGTCAAATCACGAGGTGCCTTGGCTCTACTGAGAACTGACTCATCCTGCAACAGCCATTTCTTGAATGTCTCTGATGATGGATTCGAGTGAGAATCCGAAACGTCAGGCAAATAAACTTCTTGTCCCAGTGATCGCATCTTCATCTTCTGAATTTCTTGAAGTGTCATTTACGGTTGTCTAAGTTACGTGAGATCCAAAACCACGTCCCCAGGAATGGAGCCTGATGAAAATGGAGTTCGAAACCAGGTCGTGTATGTGGCGCGCATAGACTGCCTATCTAATTTTACCATGCACCGTACCCACGCTGTCAGTCAACCAAAGCCCAACCTATGTAAGGAAGACCTCAGAATTGACCACCGACTTAAACAAGGAGACTGAACGATGGATCCACGCTGTCTCGGCTGTGATCGGTAATATTCAAAGTAACATGGCAGCAACATTCGCCGATTGAACCTTAAAGCAGATCGGCATATGCACGTCTCGTTTTGGCCCCTAGCTCCTTTTCATCTGGTCTCTTTAGGTAACAACTCATCCAACAGAAGGAGGCTACGTTTTCCACGAATACTCGTTCTATCAGCGAAAACATGGTTCATTTGTTTCAAACGATCACCTAGGTTTAGTCCTCGTTATGGAAACTTGTCCTCCTAATGGGACCAACATTTCGAACGCTCTTAGCATTGGTGTCATTGTTACTGGTTGTTGCTGCTCTAAGTGTTGGTAAGAGTGACGGTAATATGCAACGGGATCTAATAGGCGTTGTTCATGGTCCTGAGCCTTATATTCTGATGTGGAGACAGTGGACGCGTTACAGTGGCATAATTCAGCCTAAATGGGTCCATCGACTTTCATGATTGACAACTCTCTGATGTCTAGTTCTCGATAAATTCGCAGTTTTGTGATGGTAGGAGTGCGCTGTGTTTGGTTTGCTTGCCCACCGGCTTCTACTGTCTTGGTGAAGTTGCTAAAATCAGCTCCAAAAGGCACTTCTAAGACGATATTGTTAATGAATGAAGATGCCGTTTGCGTCCAAAATGCGATCAGCCCAGGCCTATGAAGACCACCACAAATATGGTCCAAGTGAAAAGGCTGTGGAGGCCCTTCTCTGGGTGCCTCCTGCAACACCGCGACTCTTGCGCGCACTTACACGCGCGTGCCATCACCAGTGGGGATTTTGGCCAATCACAGCCATCCAAAGCGGCCAATTAGCTTCAAGGCCTACTCAGACGTCCTCGCCAAGATGCCCTACCGCACGCCTCACTGACGCACTCGGGACGCCTGCCCTCGCGGCGCTGGACGTCTGCCCGCGTCCGGGTGCCAACTTCTTCCACCCTCGGTCTGTACAGAAGGTAGTGCTCTCTATACTGGCGTCCGACCTCTCTATTAGGGACTGGGCCTGAAGGTGGTGGTGGTGGTGGTGGTGGTGGTGGTGGTGGTGGTGGTGGTGGTGGTGGTGGTGGTGGTGGTGGCTTAAGCTGCCGTGACAAGGCCTAAGCTCATTAGAACAGACTAAATGAGGGTCTGTCCTCTTGTCATTTGGAGGGTTGCTTTTTTGCTAACAGTACTCGATCAGCGCACATGTAGGAGCCTGTTAGCGAGTCCACTTCTGTTCAGTTCACCCCTTCGGTTTCGCTCACCCTTCAGCAGATCCGGTACTTCTACAGTACGTCTACAGAAGGTACCTCCATCCAACTCCAGCCATAGGTTTTTGATGGGGTTTAAATTTTAAAAAGTGCGTCTCCTCTCACTACCGACGTAATATGGGCAAAATCGCGCCACAAAACCGATCACATGTACACTCTGGCTCCTAAGTTCTGCGCAGTGCATTAACTCTTTCAAGGTGACGGATCTGGGGTTCACCATTAGTCATTTAAGTTGCGAAAACCCTGAGCAGATTAAAAGTTGGTCCTGGAGCCTTTTCCAATTCTCGCACACCAAAAGTATGCAAGTGCACGGCAGGTACGCGGGAATGTGTTTAAAAAGTACGATCTGTCATCTGCCCCCTCATTCCGAAGTCCCTACTGTGCGTAAACCAACCACTCAGCCACCGCAGACGAGGTTTTTTCGCCTAACACTAGGGCAGGTAGTTGTACAAACCGGGCTTTCATGCAAATTGTCATCCCTGGTCTCTCAACTTTGCTAAGCTGAGCACATTTTTGGGGTCATCAGTAATCAGTGCAGCACGCCGTTTGGTGAAATTTGTCCTGGGAATAGCGCCAACTCAAGTGCAACTGCACGTTCTTCGCCGCTACCTTGAAAACCAACTGATTGCAAAATGTGTCGCCTACAAATCTCCTGTGAATTCTACCCTTAACGAGGGAGACTTTAGTGCGACACGGTAGAAGGATGGCTAGGGAACTACAATAAATGCAACATTACAACCTACAAATCGATCGATCTAGATCCTGTTTCTTGACATTTACTGGTTAAAAAATGTGTGCCATAAAGAAGGCATCAAAAGCGTCAAGAATTACCAAGAAAATTGGTAACAATGAGGCTACCTAACTCAGACAACTCACCTGGCATCCTTGTCCATGATCTTCTGTCTAAACCCCTTGCCAGCACACAATTTTCAGTCTCCGAAAAAGGGTCTGGAGTTGACACAGCAGATGCCTCACCCGCGAAGTTCATTGCTGGTTTTGAAAGTATCAGAAGAAACGCAAGATGCCATCTGCTACCAAACCTTCCCGTTACTCATGCTACGCCAAGAGTGTGAAATCCCCTAGTAAAGAATAACAGTAAGTACTAGAAGCTCCAAAGCACATAAGGTCATGATCATCCTACCGGTTTTGCAAAGATCGTTCAACGATAGCATTTAACAATCCGGCTTATCATAACATAGCTCCAAGCCCATTCGATAAGGCGTGATCTTGTAAACTATGTCCAGACACTGCGATTAAACATCTGCTTTCCCAGATATAAAAGGGTCGGGCACAAGTCAGAATCAAAGGGGCAGTCACACTCAGCGGCTGGTTCTCTGTGGAATTCACTGATCAACTTCTTCCTACGTGGCACTCCGACATATAGTTTGACAACAATATGTTTGGAGTTGCGAAAATTCCCATCGAAAAATTTAAAAGGCAATTTGACGATCATACGTCTGCTTCGATAAATACTCTTCAGGCCTGTACGTTTATATGACTAGTTATGTAATGATAGAAAAGATACGGGCAAGTAGATAATTATACTGTAGCTCGGATTTGGGGAGCAGAGGGGAGGGCAAGAGAGAAGCACCAAAATTCCAGTCAGCGCCAGGGATCGATTCATTTCTGAGAGCATAGCCGAAAGACCACTTAAGACCCCGATACCGACGGCAGGAACGAAAAGGCTCTTCAGCAGGGTCTCATTTAAAGGGGACGCGCCAGGTGAACTTTTACGAAGACACCTAAGTCAATCTGTGTCATAAACCTCACCAGCAGCTGACACCCGTGTACTGTTCTCCACTAGTCCTATCCTGTACGGAGAGGGCAAGGCCAAATTACCAGCTCAGACCACCTCGATGTGTATTTACTCCTTCACCTTCTCCTGTGGGCAGAATATATTGTTCATACGAGTCGGCGTTTATCCGAAAGAGTAAAAGAACATCTTCCAGCGTGGTTAGGAAAGGGTCAAATAAAAAACGTCAACAACTCGATCCTCGCGCATATGTTAGGCACGGACCACTGTGTAGACGACAGAGAGGCCTTCTGAGTGATTTACAAGGTCCCGGCAAGCTACCCAAAACTACTTGGGCAGCGCCTGTTGGCTACGGTAGAGGCGGCTGCAACCATTTTACGCAAGCCGGTCCCATGCGCACAGAAGAACTTCATACAGGTCCCGCAGTTACCATGGGTCAAAGCCACCATGCCAGCCACTCGCCACCGAGGCTCCCCTTCCCCCTGGCACTGACTGGAATTTTGGTGTTTCACTCTCCCCCTTTATTCACATCCTGCGATTAAAAATCTACCTTCCCAGATAAACAAGGGTCTGATACAACGCGGAATCGAAGGGGCAGTCACGTCCAGCGGCTGGTTCTCTGTGAAATCCACTAAACAACGTCTTCCAACGTCATAAAGTTTGATCGGGTTTGGACAGGGGAATCCATGGTATCTTTTGGTGTTGTTTCACATTTTCCCCCGATTCCTCAATATCATCTTATGGCTGAACGTCATGACGAGAGAGACAAGCCTCTGAAGTCTCAATATTTGCAAGAGTTCCCGTGACAATGCCCAAAAAACCTACTTCACATTTGGCGGACAAATATATGAATAAATTAAGGGTGCTGTAATGGGCTCCCTTTTGAGGCATGATTACTGAAGTGGTCCTTCAACGGATAGAACACTTGGTGTTTCTCAAGTACCAACCAAAGTTCTGCACTAGCAATGCCTACGGCACTTCCTCCTTCGTTAAGGCAGCTGACATTGAATACCCTGAAGAATTGCTGAACTCCGTTAACCCGAATATCCTATTTACAGTGGAAGTTAAAACAAACAGCCGACTCCCTTTCCTAGCCGTCTTTCTGCGCCGGTGTGCAACTGTTCAACTGCAAACTATGGTATGCAGAAAAGCCACCGACAAGAGGCAAATCCTATAGTTCAACAGCAATCAACCTTCTGTCTCACAAACGCAGCTGTGACCCCACTTTATTCCAAAGAGTTGAAACACACTGTAACGAGCCAGTTAAAAGATGCTTGGGCCATTTTATCGGGCAAAGCAGTCGCCGAAAGAACAGCCAGAGGAACAGCAACCCAAAGTCTGCCGGACCATTCTCCACACCCGCCAGGGCAGGCATAACCTACGCACCCCAGGCAATAACCCATTGTCGTTTGGTGCAACCTAAGGACACGCTGTCACTCACTGGGGCCTCTGCAGTTGTCTATAAAAATGCTGCAATGACGAGGACTGCGACTAAGTTTGGCAGGTCGGGCGAAAACTGCGGACCCGGCTACGCGAGTACAAATTTGCAACGCCGAGGCTAGGCGAAAATTCTCAGCTTCTAACATTGGGAAATCGGTTATACTTTTGACCTTCGAGGGGCGACCATCTTGGGTCGGAGCATCTTAAGGACAGAACGACTAACACCTGAGGTGTGGTGCTCAGATACCGAATCCATCAACAGGCACCTTAACCGTTCTTTTGCGTATACAGCCCTGTGTCACAACGTACACAACGGCCAGCACACAATGCCCGCAGATAACTTAGAAAAACCGAGCAGATACGGCCCCAACCACTAGTGGAAAATGGGTGCACTGGTTGACGAACTAAAGAACTCGTCTACGCGGACCACATGCACGACCTGGCCCCCCAAACACACACACTCCAGGGTTCCCTACACAGACGTTTGGACTTCAGAGCTGCCAACGCCGTTACCGGCATCACTAACATTTCCATTGTAGGCGCCCTTCCTGGCCGTTTTTACGACTCTTTTGAATAAAATACCTAGAAGGAAGAAAGAGCGAAGATTAAATTTCTCCCTGCAAGGATAATAAACCAGTAGAACTGTTTCCAGCCGAAGACAACAGGCTCCCTCACTACTGTAGCCAAGACTTTCCACTTGGCTGACCTTAGTGCTCTCTGGTAGGCCCTTAAGCCTGATGGTATGGTTTTCAATCTCCTGCATCCAGGCTGGTCATCTTATCGAAGCACACGGAGGTGAGAGCAAGTACTTCGGATCCAATGCCGATGCACATAAGCTGTGTCTCTGTGACTGTTCATTCCCCTCGCCGGCGACGTTACCTTACGCGTACTGATTTTGGCCCAGTTCACGTCCTCGGTCAGTTGAATGCTTCTGCGGCGAGTGACTCAGACCCTTGCTGTGCTGACAGTGAGACGTTTATCGGCAGTTTTGTCGAAGTAGTACGGTCAACAACACAAAGAGTCTGCGGCAGTTCGCGTCTCCTTGCTCTCCGCCTTTGTCATGCTGCCTTCCTGTCCGTCTCACACTCCCCGTTGCTACGCTGCTGGGACGCGCGAGGCTTGTCACTAGCCTCGCGAGTGCTCGAGGTCAGTCAACGTTGTCCCTTCTCTGATTGGCTGGCGGACGCTGAAACAACGAAAGGCGCACACACGCGTTGGGTCTCAGGACCTCGAAGGCGGACACAGACGGCACAACTTGCTTGGAGCGCGCTCGCGGCGACTGCCTACAGAGTCTTGGAGTACGCACTTTCGAAACAGTAAAGGTTATCCAACTCCGTCTTCCCTGACTTTTGATTGGGAATCTGTCTTGTCGACACATCCCACTTCCGACAGGAACTCGATCTTCCGAGTTTTGATACTGCCGTGGCGACTGCAGCTCCTATTTTAAAAGCCAACCGAATAACCGCTGTCATGGCAAAAAGAGTCTAGGTGGACTCTGTTATCCCGCATGAACAACGCAGGTTCGAGAGGTCCAGGACAAAATGGACGAATGAGTTCCTTAGCGCGATCGGTGAGCGGCCTCTACCATTTTATGTACCCGATCGCAACCGATGAGACAATGAGCCCGTGTCTCGGTGGTAAGAGGGTTTTGACATTTGACCAACAGTTCGTGGGATTGATCCCCAGGTGTTCCTCCCCTCGGGGTTCGATATGGCTGGTTGACAACATCTAATAAGCCAGAAATGGCCATTCCAGTCTCACTTTTTTGTCGATAATGCTATCTTGTTTTACCAGTGTGTCAACGGACACTCGGAGCACAGAATGGCCTCCTCTGACATCACGGGACCCCGGCGTCCCCACATGACCGTCCCGCTTTTCGACTCCCTAAACGCTACCACTGGCCCCGACTCCCAAATTCCATCTGGGTCATTTCGGCCGAATGCACATACATGACGGCTAGATCCACTGGAATATCATTCCAATCAACATACTGCCCACACCGAGGAAACATTCCAAGACCACCAATGCTACTAAGGCCCCACCAACTGTATTGCCACCAACTCGCCCCCTAAGACACTGTCCCATTTTTGGTCCGCCGCCACCACACATTCACATTGCGATTCGGTCTGGCCCGTCACTTGCAAATCCAACGTTCTAAGACTGGCTAGCGGGTGCTGTGCTGACAGTGAGACGTTTATCGGCAGTTTTGTCGAAGTAGTACGGTCAACAACACAAAGAGTCTGCGGCAGTTCGCGTCTCCTTGCTCTCCGCCTTTGTCATGCTGCCTTCCTGTCCGCCTCACACTCCCCGTTGCTACGCTGATGGGACACGCGAGGCTTGTCACTAGCCTCGCGAGTGTTCGAGGTCAGTCAACGTTGTCCCTCCTCTGAGTGGCTGGCGGACGCTGAAACAACGAAAGGCGCACACACGCGCTGGGTCTGAAATCCTCGAAGGCGGACACAGACAACAACAACAGCGACAACTTTCCTGGAGAGCGCGCTCGTGGCGACTGCTTGCGGAGCTTTGTGTAAGCACTTCCTTAGTGGTAAAGGTTGCCCGAGCCAATCAGTCTTTCCTGACTTCTGATTCTGGGACCTCTGTCTTGTCGACCACACCACTTCTGACAAGTCCCAAATCAAAATTCAGGAAAGACGGATTTGGCTGGAAGACCTTTACTGATTCGAAAGTGCGTACAAGAGGCTCTGCAAGCAGTCGCCGAAAGCTGCCTCTTCGGGCGTGTTGTTCCTTGTCTGTGTCCGCCGTTGAGGTTATTGACTCCCAGCGCGTGTGTGCGCCTTTCGCTCTGTCTCCGTTGTGTTCGCCTGTAGCCAATCAGCGAAGGAGCGACTGATTACCTTCGAGCTCTCGCAAGACTAGTGACAAGCCCCGCGTGGTCCCAGTGGCGGATCGACAGAGAGCGTGAGGCGGACAGGGGGGCGGTGTGATGACAAAGCAGGAGAGATCGAGGGGACGGACAGCCGCGGTTCGGTCCCCGTCGATTGTAGACGGAAGTGGTTTAGATGCCCTCTCATGCCTGGCACCGTGACTAAAAACAATAGCTGACTCTCAACATGGTTGTGCAGTATCTGCTGTTGAGCTCTCCAGGCCTCAGTGAGGGCTGTCCTATCAGTTCAGTCTCAGTGAATTTTGAGTCGGGCAACCTCAGAGCCGTCACGAATTAACATCCGCTAACTATTCATAGTCCTTGGCGCGAGATTCCACGTCTAGGTGGGATAAAAACTCTTTGGCGTGGATTCCGACACTGCCTACAATACTGTCTTGTCAAAGAAATCGTTCGAGAAAGGCCGCTGATGCCACAAACGCTGATTCACAGAATTTCAGTGTGAACTGAACAATGTAAAAACTAGGAATACCTCCTAGTTAGTTCATAAAACAGAAGGTGTGCCTCCTCCTCCTCCTCCTCCTCCTCCTCCTCCTCCCTCTTCTCCCAGACGTCAGTTGTTGCGTCTTCTTTGCTTTTCCCCTACAACGAAGCAACGATTTCAAGCGGAAATGACTCGTTGCAATCTAATTATAAGCAGAATGCGCCGTCATTTCCTAAAATGCCTGTGGCCCCTCCAGTTTGACATCTGAGGTGCCCCACAGTTAAGTTGATATGGCCACTCAACCATGTCTCGAAAGTGCAAATTCACGGGCCCACCTGGAACGGCTGCTTACGAAATCGTGAAATATTGATTTGGCGAGGTCTTGTTCTGCGGCCCCATTTGATTGACAACATATGGTTAGCTTACTATAACAGTTTTAGTTAACATTACCTAACTTAACCACTCGCTGGATTAGGAGGGGAAAGGGAGTGCAAGCAGAGCACGAAGCACGCACAGGAGGGCGAATGACGGTGGCGTGTTCACACCCCTCCCCGACGCAGTCACTTGCTGGATTAAGAGGATATGGGATACTGGAAGACCACTGAGAGTACGCGTGGTAATTCGTAGTGCATGGCCATTGTAGTGGAACCGACGGAGTTCAACACGGTCAGAACAATTCCATAAGTAAGTCTACTCGGCAACTCGCTGGATTAGGATAATGAAGAGAGCTCAGGCAGTGCTCGAACCACGCGGCGGGAAGCACGTGTGAACTGACATCTGAATTAACCGATGCTGGCGTATATGCACTCCACCCCCATGGCACAGTCACTCTCTGGATTAAAAGGGTAAGGAAGATGCAAATATGTTACATTTATAAATATACGTCACGTTTATATAGTCGGCGTATTCGCATTTACAATTTTTTTTAGAAAACTAACCATATGGTATTAATCAAGTGGGAGCTGCAGAACCAAACCTGGCCATTGATTTCCCATCTGGGTTAACAAGACTTTCTATTATCTAGAAGGGCAGCTTGACCAATACACTCTTTCTTTGAGACGCTGTTCGGGGCTTCGTCCTAGTTGTAGTTCCAGTCATCTGAAAACTAGAAGGACCTCGGCGGAGTGGTCGACTAACGCCCTTAGACGTCAGCGCCAGCAAAGGCCTAGACTTTGGAGAGTGAGCCGCACTGGTTCCTGATGTTGCGGACTCAGAGTTTCTGGTTGATCAGTGCTGACAATTGCCTATGCAAGGGCTATCCAGTGAGGTCCTGAGCGGTTGTGAGTACCTTCAGGCGCTTTCTCGCAACGCATGTCTGAGAGGCGATGGAAGACTGTTTGAGCGGAAAGGAAAATCATACATAGTGACGTTTGAACACACACACACTGACCAGTGACATTTTCCTTGTTTTTATCCTGACTTCATTGGCGCCACATTTCAGTCATCTATATGATAACGACAGGCTAATGACGCAGAGATATGAGCATGCCCCAGACCCTGGCATGGGAACTGGTCGGGCGCGGGAATATGAACACCCCTCGCATTACAGATGACCTTGTCCTTACTTCCAGAGGGGAGGGGTTAGAGCTAGGCGCAGTGTAGGGGTCAGAAGGGCTAAGATTAGGGTTATGTTCATAAGAGTTAGTTTAAGTGTCGGGTTTACGGCTGGAGGGGTTGGAGTTAGGGCACTGGAATAGGAGCATGAGGTCATCTGTAGCACCGGGGGGTCCATAGTTCCGTCGTAGAACCAGAAACCCATTGATTAATGAGCTGTCTTATGCAAACTGTCATATGGACCGGGGAAACAAACTCCAACCGCTGCTTTTTCCCCTCGGTGTGAACAACCAACAATCAAACAGAACTCACTGATTCAATTAGATAAAAATATGACCCAGTGTATCAGAAAGCAGAGCCGCCACCGGGATTATTGCTTACTATCAGCCGTCGTAGTTAACCACGCCGCGTTCTGTTGAGCAGTAAGAGGCCGCAGTTATGCAGGTGTGGTGCACGGGTGATTCCCACAAGTACTCACTAAGTAGATAAACACTCATACCAAGAGCCTACTTGAAGCGGACATCTGAGCATCCACCGTAATGTGGACGTAGAGCTTCTACCATGAACCCCGTCCATCAACCGTTACGACTATTTAACCTGTCATTTGTTCCGGCACCGCATTTGCCTATTTAAACGCATGCGTGTGCATGAAGACTAAGCATCACCTAGACAACCAGCTGTGGTAACGTTAGCCATCAATCATGGCGACGGGCGAACGATCATGAGCGCGTGCGTGGGTAGGTGCGGGTGTGGTTTGGTCACACGGTAGATACGCAGAACCAACGCTGGGGTTGGATCGGGGTCGGACAGACGTTATTGGGAATGCGTATCCACAATGAATGCCAACATTAGGGGTGTGACAGCAGGCCCATGTGCATGTCCACGCCGCACAAGTGAGGAACCGAGACGCCTCCTCCCCCTTTTGCGTTGTATAGGATCCCAGTCAATGTACTTTATGAGCCAGGGAATGGGGTGATACGTCAAGGTGTGGGTCTGATCGTGCCACCCACCTGCGCCTTAGCCCACCTTCAGTCTTCTTGACACTGTCTTGATACCAGGCCCAGGTGGGGGAGGAGGAGAGTGTGCAAAAGATGCCGCGCAAGTCACCGTCCCTGCTCTCATCCTGCTGTGGAGCGCACGGTGGACGTCGTCGGTCACGACGGCCTTGCTGTCGGGTGTGACTTGAGTGATAGGTGATGTTCTACTGATGACCGTCATATATGTGGGTAGGGACGAATAGGCCTATGTGGTGAATTAGTTTTCGGAGACACATTGTGCCTAACGTTTGTTAGCCAGGACTGTGCGCACCGGTTATCCAGTCGTATTGCAACAGACTTGGAGGTGTCCGACCCGGTCAGCGGTGTACTTGTTTGGCAGTGATGTTAGCGTTTATATTGCGGCGAATGTGAAGCAGCACAGCTCTGGACTAACCAATCCGCATTTAGCCCTCCGAATTGAGACACAACCGACTAGGCTGGACATGCTGTCCAAACCGCCCTACAGGTTCTGACGCAGTGACATAATTTCTTCTGCAAGTATCTTCTTCCCCTATCGTGGGAAGGGGGTTCACCGAACAGGTTACTGGTCATATTCTTCATGTTGCGCCTTGGGGCTTGACCTAGAGCCCACGTAGACAGTCGCATATTGGTCAATGATGGTTCAGGGAAGGAAACCGACAAAAACACCGCGAGACTGGGATGGCCACTTCTCGTTTGAAAACCGCCCCCAGTCAGCCCTTTCCAGCCCCAGGTTTGCTTGACCTGAGATTTGAACCGGGATATTTGGGTCACTGATTGTTGTCAATTCCAGCACCACATCATCGAGACGCAGACCCGCCGTCTTGTCGCTTGCGATCGGGAACAATCCCTATCAACTAACGACCCATAAATGCCTTACCCACGACAGTGACTATTCTCGATCCCAACCGGTAGGACAACAGAGCTGTGACTCAGCAACCATGAATGCACTCTCGAGGCCCAGGTGTGGAAAACCTGAAGTCGGGCCTGGCTGACTGACGACGGCCGATAAGTCGAAACGGCCATCCATCTCTGGCTTGAATTTGTCGTTAGTTCTACCTACATACTTTCTTCACTTTTCTGAATTTAGCTGGTTTTAGTTAGTGGCAGTACACGAAGAGATGGATAATGGGAAAGACAGTGCGGATGGAGGAAGGGATTCGAGTTTCTGCATGAACACTGAAAGAAACTGACGACTATCACGCATGAAACAAGGCCACAGCAACACTTCAGTTTCTTAAAATAAGGACGTTTTCCTTTGTTCCATTCTATCCGGTTGATACGCGGAAACTAACATCCTCCCCCTTATTTCCTTGGACATGAACACCCGACAGTCCAACCACCGCAAGCGGTGTCCTCTACAGTGGCGTGGCGGACACTGAACGGTGAGTAGCACGCGGAATATTTTATAGTGATCGTGGACTTTCACAGCATCTACTACATTCTCTCCTCCCCCATCCCTCCTGAGTCCGATGACAAGACTGGATCAGGACGACTGGAGGGGACTGATTCCTGTGTCGACCCCGCTCTCCCACGCACCGGTCCGCTGTCCGAGACATTCAACCATCGGACATGGAGGTGAGTGGCCGGCGCGGCGTGAGTCTGCGCCCAGGCGTACCGCTACACCCCCACCGGTGGCAGCAGTTCGCTAAACGTATGCCGTGCCCTAATCCGGTCCTCGTGTCGGTCCGGTGCATCACTGGTCTGATCCGTCGGAGGGAAGAGGCAATGAATACCTACAAGCGTCTTATTGCTAGCTGAGTTTTTTGGTCGGAGTCTGCAGTCCTTGTTGGAACGCGAGAGACCCAAGAAGACCAGCTTCGACGGAGAAGCCGCGTATTTTTCAAATCCACCAGATCCGCTCTCAGGAGTACACCACGAGGCCTAAAATCTCACCACAGATCGCACATGTTGATCACTCCAGCTACCAGAGGCTACATCCATGGCGTGTCCTTTTTGGTGTCAGTGGGCAGTCGGACAGCTGACCTGACAGTCGCGCCATCGCGGGGTTTACGAGGACACCCTGTCCTTAAGTGAAGCACTGGCATCGGTGTCAGACATCGGCGCACGAGTTAGGCAGTCAGTGCCAGCCTCGTCAACGGACGCGCGTCGTGACAGCACTCGCTCTCCCACACGCCACCGACTGCCTGTGGACATTGTGCTTTTACTCCGCTGGAGCTGAGACGATTCAGCTCAGATATTCATATCAACTCGCGTGTTCCACAATTCGGGGTTGGCTATGACTGGCTGATGACGGCTAATAAACCACAAATGATCATTCCAGTCTCCCTTATCTTTGTCGGTAATGCCATTCTGCCTATATCATGCGCCGCTGTGCGGCTGCTGGTAGGACTCGAGAGAAAACCCGTAAGGCAAAACCGAACGAGTGAGTTTCGTAAGAACGATCAGTGTGCGCCCCCCACCATTGTATATTCCCGATCGAAACCGACAGGGCAAAGGGCTCGTGGCTCAGTGGTTAGACGCGTGGACTTCTAACAGGTCATGAGTTCGAGCCTCGGGTGTCCCACACTTCGGGGTTGGGTACGACTGGCTGACGACGACTAGTAGGCTAGAAGTGGCCATTCCAGTCTCCCTTGTCTTTGTCGGCAACAGCATTCTGCCTATATCATGCGCCGCTGTGCGGCTGCTGGTTGGGCTCGAGAGAGAGAGAGCCCGTAAGGCACAACGGCACGAGTGAGTTCCGTAAGAACGATCGGTGAGCGCCCCCCCCCCCCTAGCATTCATATCAACTTTCGGATCGAGCCTGGAGTTTCGAAGAATTTCCCCAGGCCCACATACTAATTCCCGAGGAAAGTGAAAAGATTGACATTGAAAACTGGAGCGCTTATACGCCAGAAAACGTACTAGGGATACTGTAGAACCCACTTGTGGGCCAAACTCCTCGCAGTTGCGTCATGCGGCTGCAGAAAAACGATAAAACGCATGTTCGACCCTCTAGCTAGTAGTCTGGGTGAATGGCTATTCAGTGAATTCTCACAAAACACATCCCTCCTCCTCCTCCTCTCTCTCCTCTTCCTCCTCCTCCTCCAAGGGTTTATTCGCCTCCACCAACTGGAACTCGATCCCGGCCTCGAGAGTTAAAACGCATGCATTATCCTAACTGCCGCGACAGTAGGCATGCACGTCCGTCAAGGAGTTGACCTGCAGTATATGAGAGGAAGTGGCATCCGCGCCCTAGCACGTACACCTGTAGACGATTCCGATATGGAACACTCAAGGGAAGCGATAGCACCGAATCTCCACGGCTAAACGGAATCGCTCTCATCCTACAATCAGGATAGATTGGGTAATGCACAGCCCCCGCGCCCAGGTTCCCGATTGAGGTTGACGGGGCGTGAACCCCGCCGACCGGCTGGTAAGGGCCTCTGGTCTGAGTGTACAGTGGCCCACTGGACTCAGGTCCGGCCTCGGGTGTGTCATCGAGGGTTCGGGGCTCATCATCTAATGACGCATGTCCTCAACTGCCACTTCAGTGTCCATCATCCCCGTTCATGATACTTTTTTACTAGGGGCCCGCGTTCCTAAGATGCGATACAGACATGAACGGACACCCTCCCCCACAACAGTTCGTCCAGAACCACCGTTCCAGTTGAGTTTGGTCGCCTCAGAGTGAGAGATCGCGATCGACTCCAGCCATTTCGAGGAGCTACACAACCGTTTTCCATGAAACCGTCATCTTGCGTGCACAAACTGAACTTGCAGTGAACGCAAACGGAGTGGCCCTCGCCAAACAGCGTTAAAGCATCGTCTGCTATCCCAAACATGACGTCGACTGAGCTTCGGCGTCTTTTATCGTAACTTCGACGAATCGGGCTGCGCGCACCCGTAACAACGCGATCCTATAGTTGCTTAAAACACATCCAAGAAAACAAGGAGAACAACTTCTCAGAAAAAAAACGAATCTTGGTCCTTGAAGACCGAAGCAAATTCCCTTCGTCCGAAGAATCCAGACAGCCGTATCTCTAAAAGCCAGACTCGGGGCTTTTTGAGATGACGGTGGTTACTCCAGTCCCCAGCAAGATCCCTTCAGCTGCACTGAAACATTATGACCGGTAGGCAGCCACCCCACCGACTCTCTGGAGGCCGAATGACATAACTGAGTAGTCTTCACTCTGCTGTCCTACGAACCCACCTCGGACTTTTAGGGACAAGCGATGGACACACTCACAAATTACGGCCGCCTAGCCCTGTGATCCACAAAAGACGCAGGGTATGGGAAGGAAAGAGATCAGTGCTTGCTTCACTACTTCACAACAACAGTTCTGATTATCGAGGCGAAAAATCCGCGTGTGTGTATATATAAAAATAAGAGAGAAAGAGAGATCAGAAGTAGGATGTCTCCGGCCTCCAAAATCAAAAGGATTTGAGCACGACGGTACGAGAACGCGGACGGGACTTAGACAAGAATGAAGACTGATCATCAAGAGAAATAGGGGGAGAAAGAGAAGCCGCGGTGACGGCCAAACTGTCATGCACTGGCGAGAGAACTGCAAGTTCGATGGCAGCGGGTGGGTAGTGCCTGAAAAAAAACTCCCCTCCCCTCCCCATCGACAGCAAGTGGCTGCTGACGCCTAGAGGCGGAAAATCTCGTCTGGCAGGACGAAGTTGGAGTTCTCGAGACCGTGAAGCTCTGGAAGCGGGGGATTGCTGTGCAGCGAGGAGTCTGAGGGACGTGAAACAATGGTTGCCACCCGCGGCTGCATGAGTTCCTCAAGGGACATTTGAGAGGGCCCCGCCGAGGAGTTCAATGGCCGTTGAAGGGGGTCGGCCTGAGGACTGGATAGAAAGAGGGTGGGATGTGTGTAAAGCAATGAGCGTTTTTGTTAGAATGGAATAGACAAATTTCAGATTATATTTCTGGGGTATGAGAATTTCCCGGCAGGAAAACGACTAGCACCTATGAGGAAACAGGAAGTAACAGTCCCAGAACTACAAAAACTTGGGTAAGCTTAGCAGCAACGTACGAAAAAGGTCATGGACAAAGAGAGAGAGAGAGAGAGAGAGAGGGAGAGAGAGAGAGAGAGAGAGAGGGAGAGAGAGGCATTCGTGATTTTGGGCAGCTGTTGCCAACTTGTGTATTGGCCTATGGGTGTACCGACACTCGACGGACGTTGGTCCTGGCAGTTGGGGGACAATCCCGCGGCCTGGCCTAATCCGGGTGCGACAACTAAACAGTACAGCCCCTTTGACTTAACAGGCATGCGATTAGCTTGTCATCCAGCGGATTAAGTATTCGCATACACACACACACTGCATAGGCGATAAGCGTTACACAGATGTGAACGCTCGTGGATATAGGAGGGCATGGTAAAACTGGTAAGCTTATGGTGTGAACTTCGTCTATGACGCGTAAGATGGTGACCTAAGGACCATTACGCGTCTCCACAGCAACCAGGTCCCGCAAATGCGCGTTTTTGTACGAGATGGCTACTGTTCATCGTTGAACTTGAGCACTGCATCAAAACGCGAAATAAAACAAGCGCTCGGTTAAAGTCGGAGGGACACAGAAACTAAAAGCTAACGAACGAACAGTGCAGACTCTGCGATCCAAAAGCCGTTAGGCATGATCACGCGCGCTATGGGTGAAAAAGAGTGAAGGATGTAAGGGGGCTGCCCCGATCATGTGACGGCATAAAAACATGCGACATCATGGTCGCGATCTTGAGGTCATAGGGAGGAATAGACGATGGCAGCCCCAAAGTGCACACATAACGCACATTCTCTTGGTCGTCACCTGCGTCGATAGTCCACCCCATGGTCGATAATTAGTTACTATGGCACCTAAACTCATAAGCCAACTGTGAGTTTGAACGGTATTCGTACAGACAATGAAGCAACAAGGCTGCGTCCTGTCGCTAATTCTGCTCAACGACGCCGCTAGCCCGATTACTAGAAGGGCCCTACATGGGTTTGACGGTGTTCAGTTTACACCTGAACGCCGACTGACTGATCCCGACTACGCTGGCGATACTGCCTTGTTAGCCTCAAGTTTGGGTGATCTAGAGTCTGTAGTGCCACTGGTGAAGGGAGCCGAAAAATACGTCAGTTTGTCCATAAAAGCTGGGTGGACCAGAGTGTTTTCGAGCTGCATCCCCGACCAGCAGAAGACCATCCTCGGGATAAATGGCTGTTAACTTGAAGAAGTGGACGGTAAGCGGAGCTCTTTAGACAGATGCTGCTGGCGGGCCTATGGACCCGACGCGAAATCACCGTGCAACGAAGATCTGCATGCACCCTGCAAGCGGTTATAAAAGTTGGGCTTTGAGCGTGGGAGAAGAGCGAAAACTGGAGGTGTTTGACCACCGCTGTCTGAGAATCATCCTTAGACTGAAGTGCACTGGCCACATCTCACATAAGACTGGCAGCACTCGCCATGATAATATTGCACGGATATCCCGGGACATCTAATAAATATAACTGATGCGGTTTGGGCGCGTGTTTCGTAGTCCGTCTCGTGTTTCTGCTCTCGACTCGGCGCCGTTACCCAGGTGGAGCTGTCGAAGAGGAGGCCAACCCACAATCTGGCTGAACACAGTTCGTCAAAACATGCAAGTGTTGTAGCAGCCGCTCCAGTCCCCCTTTTTTCCTGCCCCGCTTTGTCGGTCGATGGCCGGACAATGGTTGACAGGCCGTTGACACACGACCAACCCCGCCGGCTGGAACTGGGCCCCTCCTGTCCAGCTGCAGTGACTCCCGGATGCCCTCACAAACTATTATCACCTCACGCGCGTCGGACGACCCGACTGGATACCCGTGAGCCCCTGTGATTATGCGTCCCCCCTAATTCTCCCCTAATCCGTCCAATCACACGACCAACACTCAGCCAGTCACCCCCACCTACTGACACAGACATTCACTCCCGCGTAAACTACACACCGCGACTGACACACGCCGTGAACGGACGCTTATCTCTGTTGCAAGCAAACAGCCAACTTACGGCAACCTGCCCTTTGTAGAGAATAAACCAGTCCTCACAGCTCCCTGACTTCCGACATTAGACGAAACGAGCTTATTGTGTGTGGTTAAAGTTGATCTCACATCCTTGACCGCCACAGTGGTTCTTGGACCTTCGGTGTTCAATCTCCGTCGCCAAAGGGGAGAGGGGGTCAAGCTGCCCAGATCCGCTGCCGCGGATAATCGGGCATGGAGAGGCACAGTCCGTGACATCGTCGAGGTCGGCTTGATCAGGTATGAGTTAAGTCAAACACCAAATAAGTACCGAAGGGCGCGTGAGAACTGTCAACCACCGGCAGGCATGCGGCCGCGCCGCAACCGCAGCCAGTAAATACCACATGCTTTTCGCGTGTACATTTGAAGCTTCAAGCAAAGAAAACCGATGCTCCAGCCTGCATTCCTGGCATCGAAAACACAGGTGGGGGGATTCAGGTGAGCAAACTTTCACAGACGACGCAGGACAACCTATGGTCCGAAAAGGATAAGATACAGGTAGTTGGGCAAAAGTATCAAAAGTGACGGTGGTGGAAAACAATTTCAGAAGTTACTTCCGCATGGAAAACTGACTTTTCAGTCGGCTTACGCACCATTAACGCGAACAGCGACAAGAAGTGATTGACATCATGGCGCTTGTGAGAGTAAGACGACAGACTGACCACGCATTACAACCGCTTGTTTACTTGATCGAGCACGTGCTGTCCGTAGGACACTGTAAACTATCAACGGTCGGCGCCACAGGCTAAGACTGCACGGGGTTCGTTACGGAGACAGTAGGTCTGTATGGCCGCCAACTACGTTCCCATTCAAGCTCCAAGCCACATAGTCGTCCACCGCTTTTTTTTTAATCAGCGACTTCAAAAGTCGAAAGGTTGGTTAACTTTCCTACACGTGCAGAGCCGCGTAAGGCCGCCAGTAGCTGGAATAACAGGTAATGGCGTGAGTACGCTGACCTCCCGACTGTCGTGTCAGACCACGGGAGACCTCATTTTACACAAGAGATGCCACAGACAGAACCATCAAAAGGTGGAATACGCTCACCGAGATCCGCCGAGATGTCTCGCCTGTCTCGAAGCGTCTAGGGAGGAAGTGACAGTGGAGACGGCAGCTTTATCGGCTGAGGAGGATGATGTGTTGGTCGACAGTGGCTCTGAGGACGAGGGCGGTATGGGGATGAGAAGGGTGTCAGTCACCAGCACGTCATTACTCCACATGCGATTGACCCGTTTCAGCAGGCTCACGCTCACGTCATGGCGCACGGCAATGGAGGAGAGCGTGTCCCCGGGTTGGACAGTGTAACGGATGCATTTGTGTGCACACGGTGTTACCGCTGCAGACGATGAGGACGCGTCCCTCAGCGTACCATAGTACTTGGGACGCGTTTCTCGCAGTATGCAGGCATCCTCGGCCATGACAACAGCAGCAGCGGCGGCGGCGGTGACAGTTTGGTTAGGGTAGGGGATCCTAGTGCCCAATAAAGACGGGAATCAGCCGCTGTGCCGGATTTTTGTGGGTGTACCTGGGGAGATAAGAAGCAAATGCAGTAAACGTATCTGCTGAGAGGAAAGAGATGCGAAACAATTCGATCGACTTAGCGTCATCCGCCCCTGAATTTGCTTAACGGTATTTCTAACCCAAGCCGCAACCCTCGCCGTAACCCTAACCCTAGATCAACATTGATCCTCACCTGGCCGTAACCGTAGCTCTCGCCCTGGTCGTAACCAATTGGGGACAAATCTAAGTGCGTTCTTGGCAGATGGACGACAATGAGTCAGGTCGGGTTACGGGACATGCTCGTCCTGCTGTGCCCTGAAGCTCAATCTGGAACCAACGAAGGCAGCTGCATAGGGGGTCGTGGAAATAAGTTGGGAGCAGTACCGACTAAGACAAGGCAGACTGGGATCCTATCCGGTGACTTTTGGTCATTGAGTTGAAAACTTTACTACTGAGCCACGGGTTTGTCCTGTCGGTTGCTATCGGCGCTCCCTCCCGCGTGTATGCATGACCGCCATGCAATCGCCTTCGTGGGCTCTAGATTGAGTTCTGCAACCAGACCGATGAACGCAACTCCAGCGTAGCTAATATTCCCAACCGCAACCGACAGGACAAAAAGCACGTGGCTCAACGGTAGAGAATTCGACTCAATGACCAAATATCCTGGGTTCAAATCTCGGGTGTCACAAACTTGGGGTTGAGTATGGCTCACTGACGACGATCAACAAGCCCGAAGCGACTATCTCAGTCTCCTTTGTCTTCTTCGGTACTCCTTCCGGAACTTATTTATGGTCGCTACGTGACCGTCTTCGCGGGCTCTCGGTTGAGCTTCAAGGCACAATGGAAGAGCATGCCAAGTAACCCGATCGGTGGATGTAACTCCAACATATAGGCTTGGAAGAAAATAAGTCCCTTGGAAATGATAATAAAGTTTATTTCGTAAATTGTCGACTCTAGTCCCCCAGGTCGTCCTCAGATGTGATACAAGTGTGCACATATCAGTGTACCAAAAGGGGGGCTTATGCGAGGTTCTTTCACAATACTTATAGCAACCACCCAATCTCTCGCAAACGGGGTGACGTGAACAGCCTCCTTAATCAAACAAATACTCACTGCTCTGACAACAAAACTTACCAAACAGAATTGAATTATTTGTTCAAACTGCTTTCCCACAATGGGCATCCGGGAGATTTCGTAAATCGATGCACAAGACAACAGAAGTTGAAAGAAAAAGACAAGAAAGTAGATTCTTCCGATCAGGCATCCAAACCAATAAAGTGGCGAACGCTTCCGTAAATTAACGATGTGTTCGAACTAGTTAAAAGACACCTGAGGAATCACCAGATACACATGGCGCACAAACCGACGACTACACTTCGTAACCAGCCAGTACACCCTAAGAATAGGATTGACTATCGAGTAAAGAAAGAAGTCGTCTGTTAGATACCATGCGATACCCGCAATGTAGTTCATTCTGGTCAAACAAGAAAATCTGCCGCCACACTTGTCCCAAGTTGACATTCATACGCTGGAAGCTGGTCATAAATTTGCCTTGAACAAGACTCGCATTATAGGTTTCCGTTCCTCCAAGAAAGACCGAGAATTTTCAGGGGCCATAAATTCCGACAGCTCGTGCATCAACCAGCACATCAAATGATATGGCGATAGCCAAGCAAAATGTGATGCCAGCCTAAAGGCTGATTGGCAGGAGAGACAGAGCAATACCGATTCCTAGGCACGTTTGAATTTTAACTGTTGTGCACACTTGCTTCATGTTTGAGGACGAATCAAAAATTTACGAAATAAATTTTATTATCTTTCCCAAGGAACTTATTTTCTTCGAAGTAAACTTCTTCAGATGCCCGTTTTCCACTTCACATATATATATATACATATTTCAAAGAAAATTGAGTCCTTTGGGAAATTGGGCAAAATTTACGAAATAAATTTTGTACAATTTCCCAAAGGACTCATTTTCTTCGAATTAGACTTCTTATGATGTCCATCTTCCAGCATATATATTTAGGAATATGGGGTTCTTTGGGAAACGGTAAACTTTATTGTGTAAATTTTCGAGACGGGTTCCCCAGCTCGGTTTCAGAAGACGGGCGTGCGAGAACAATTAACTTCTAGACCGAGTCCGACAAAGTATTCTATGATTGGCTTAAGTTATCTTCTCGAGATTGATTGAGTCAGTTTGAATCTGTCCTTAACAATTCTGTATGTGGCATCTAGATGGATATGCCGGTTGATGCATGCCTCGTCTGAGTGCATTGCCTCCAGGAATTCGCCGCCCTTCCTTATTGGGCAGGCGTCAACAACGCGAGTGTTTTCCCATGCTCCAACCCGTTGACGAGTGCCAGACACGACCTGGCTTCCACTCCAAATGTGGCAGGATAAAATAAGGTCGGCTCGAGGCTCGAATAGATGAGAATGCTAGTAAGGCCACACCCCGAAGGAGACATTACAGCCCGACCCTCAATCTTGCGAAGGAGCGTGGTGTAAGTCAGTCAGCAGCCTTCTAGACTACAGCTCTTAACTCATCCGATTTATTATAGTGCGTTAATTTAACATGGAGATGGATTTCTAAGTGTCGGCTTCACTCTTTCTATCGTCTCCAACGCACCAGTTGATTGGGCCAGCCTTTTTGTTCATAGTTGATGGCTGGCAGAGCTAAACAGTCCGTCTACGTGTGTCACATGCAAGACCTGATCCCAGCTTCATGAATCAGACCATGTCGAGTGACAGGCTTCTCACGTAAGTTAGATGCGCATATCCTTGTAAGACTCGGAAAGGCAGGTTTGTTTTACAGGGATAGAAAAAAGGACAAACGGGAAAGAGACTGAAGACGTAGCGACGAAAATTTAGCGCGATTCTTCTTTGATATTTACAGCCGGGAATGGTGAATTGTGTCCGGACACGACGCAGCAACCGGTGGATGTCATACTCCCTAGACCGCAACCTTAATCTCCGAGTGTTTCCCTTCTCCTTCTGGTCCGCCGAACTTATGTGCGTTCACTGACGCTTCTTGTTTAACCCTCCTCCATCTTTACATACTCCTTAATAAACCGTTTAAATTCTAGAATTTCCTTAGTTGCCCGTTTGAGATACTGTTAAGCCGTATGATGCTGAGATCAAAAATTAACCGTTCAGAAAGGAAGAAACCAACCCTTTCTCTACCCTGTTCCACCAAGACGACAGACGTTGACCCAGAGCCGATCCCTACGACAGAGGGACGGGACGGTCCGCCTACTACATCCTTACACGCAACATTTCGCTCGACATACCGGAACTGACAAAGCGCAAAGCACGTACATACATGGTAGCGCATACGCCGCTTTATCATACAGAAGTGTATTGGCATTGCTGTCGTTGAATTTTTATCGTAGTTGTGCATTTTGGGAATTTTCGTCTGAAAATTTGCCCAGTTCACGACAGTCTTAAGCATAAAAGTCTTTGGGCGTTGGGAATAAAAAACGACGAACAAGCAATCTGTTCGATTTGTAAATGACCATGCGAGTTGTGGACCGCCCGTATGCTCATACGTTGCATGCCGGGTTAATTGGTGCCCAACTCCACCTTTAAAGTGTGTCTGTCCTATAAGATAGTCATAGTACCAAAAACGTATGCAATGGCGGTCCATAATCGTCATAATATAGTACCACCATAGAAACTTATAGCCTTTTATGAGGAAGTAGGCGTGCTCAAACCTCTACGTCATTCTAGCACAGTTACTGATTGCCTTCGAGAGCTTTGTTATCGGTTACGGAAACCTGCTTATAACAATCTGGATCAATTAAAGGCCGTTTGACTATCTAACACCCTCGAGTGGCAAACAGTTAGGCTACAGAGAAAATTCCGTCTTCTCGAGGTTCCTGTCCTACGACTCAACGCATATCCAGTGTAACTCCTTGTCAGAAGTGGCATGCGTAGGTCGACTGGACATTTAATTCAGATCTCCTAGTGGTTTTTAGACTTGTAAGGCTCGAACTCTATTAGTGAAGACTGATCGAGTTGGGTAGGTTCGGAGACAAACTGTCATGCAAGTGGATGCTGTGCGATAGATCAATGCGGTCAATATAATATTGACACATATGAGTAAATGACATCAGTGTCTCGTCCTTTTTGACTTGAAGATAGAGTATGCTCAGGCATTTCGAGAGGCAAAGGCGAAGGCCGCGTTAATGGTAACCATCGTATTACGTGATCATCTCGTTTCTACTTCCACGCGCATCCGAAGTTGGCGGCCAAATGTAAAGCGGACGTCCTCCAGGCATATTAGAAAAGCAAGAGCGGGGGGCTAGTCAAACTGTGACTTACGGTCACAAATGCCAGATATTATAATTCAGGTCAGGTGTTTGGAAGGGCAACGTTTGACTGCAGTCAGGAACAAGAGCAAAGAAGTCTCAACTGGCTGGTCAGATTAATCGTCTTGAAAATGAAGAACGCCCCTAGCCTGAGTACCCAATGCAACCGCTCGCGTGATCAGCCACTAAGGTGTTAATGGAGCGAATAAATACGGCTAAAGCGTGGGAAATTATCCGATAGCAAAGTGTAGGGTGAAGCAGGGGCTGTGTTTTGAGGATTATTATTGTTCAGCCGCGCATCCTTTAAAAGGTCATCAGTAATTTTGAATCCACGAAGAGAACTATTGGTAACCCTTACTGTCCTTCACCCTCACCCTACTGTCCCATGTGGGTAACACTAACGCATTAGAACACTCATGAATTTCCCTTTTCGGCACTCGCTGCTGTCTATAGGCGTCAATGTCGCTACTGACCTCTATCATAAGCCGACTGGTCCATGTTACAGAAAGCACACAAGCGGAAGCAGACAAGAGATGAGTACCGGTCTTCCTTCGCACATGTGTGGACCTTCGCAAAAGCTACGTGAGCACGTTATTGCCCCATTGGCTGTTCTAGAAATGGAGGATAAGCCTGATGATAGAACACTCATGCTAATGAGAACCGTGCTTTCGAAATTAGATGTGCCTGGGCGCGGTCTCCAACAGCGGAACGCATAAAGGTATTTAAAGCCTGTTGCACATAATCACTAGATGTGTGCCGGGCCTATCGTTAAAACTGGGACACTTGTGGCAGAAGTCTTTGAGGAACCTGCTAAACCCAGAATAAGCCGACCCTAGAGGCCAAGGACTCTGTCTAATGGCAATGGTCAATAGCTCAGAAACAGTTTTGTGTGCCGGCGCAAATGATGCCATGGTTATCGTCAAAACTACGCTTCCGTACGAATTTTCGCACAGTTCATTCTGTGCGCTAATTTTGTGCAAAAAAATCTGTACATGGACAGCCCCAGAGGTTACCTTTTTACACAATTATTTCTGCCGACTTTCACTGCTATACTATCCTCTATGTGTGTGAATTGGGTGTAAGTATTTGACTCGCGATGTTTATTTATTTAGTTGATATTCTGTACACAAATGGTTCGGTCCTATGTGCTCGGTAGCGAATTATTAAGAATACTAATGGGACGCAACAGTGTATATGCATAGGTGTAAACCGATAAAGTCGGAGTAGAGGTTGGCTTAATGTGATTGCTAGTCATCCACCTCAATAAATTTTCCCTTAGAAGCGAAATATGGAACGAGTTAGCCGGCCTGGACCAAAGAGCTGAATAGAAAAGTTGAGCCAGCTTTTCTTAAATCAAGTGACGGTAAAAGATCGAATTTGATGAATAAAAATAGCAGAACAAGGAACGAACCAAGTGGAAAGAGGTACCCGGCCCATAAAGTGCGCCGACATTTCGACTGAAACAAACACCGTAACCCTTATTCTAGTGGGAAACTTATTTAAACTTAAAAGAACATCGTTTATCTAAGACTACTGCGGCTGTTTTTAGCAGAACCGGATACAACCCGCCGGAACTTTTGTTCGTAACTACAAAAACTGCTTCTCTCAGTATTTTATTTGTACTAACGACTTTCTCTGAGCGAACTTAAGCAGTGCGGTGATTAGTCTCCAGGGGGCGGCCACAAAGAATGTGTCAATTACGGCCGATGACTCAGTATTTCCCCTATTTGTATTACTACGCCTTACGCTTATGTTGAACCCGGATTCCAGAGGATTAATAAGTGTTATATGCGGGAATTTAGTTTTATGAAGCTCATTTAAAATTCACAAGGCCTATGCGGCTGAAGAATGAACTAAGAACCTTAAGACCTCACAACAGCGACAGAACATTATATCAGTGAGGGTGGGCGCAATTTCATGAAAGAAAAAAAAAGAATCAGATCGTGTATAACCCAGCATACCCGGGTGACACAATAGTGGCAGAAAAATCGGCGAAATCTCCCATTATACGACATCCAGCTGAACCTCCCGTTTCCTCTTTCGCGTTTGCCTCAGTTATTACAGTGAGAGGAAGACTCGATGCCAATTGCTTTATCGATATTTCTGTCCTAAGAAGAACTTCAGACAGAGCTTATTCGTAAAAACCTCCAATATTTGGCTAACAACCAATTAAGCAAGAAACCAGGTAGTGGTCTACTACGTTTTCACTTCTTTCGAGATTCACTTAAGTTTACTGAAGGAAATATGCGCGAGCTTTTAAGTGTCCTAGTAAAAATGCAAAAGTGGGTTGGGTATATTGAGAAATCACGTGGGCTGGGGCAGTTCGAATGGTGGATTTTGAACTATTTCAGTCCACTTGGTTCCTCTTTACACTTCACCTAATTTTTGCATTTAAAATAGCATACTCAAAAGCTAATGTCATGATACTTGTAATATCGTTGTCGTAAAGAGAGCGCGATGCACTATAAACACAAATTGAACACTGAAACAAATGGCAAAATATACACAATAGTCTTGGTTATAGTTCTGCGTGAGCAAGCAACAGTACAGCAAGCTTTAACATAAAAGTTTTATGAAGTCTGTAACGTCTTGGCGTCAAGCTGAGTTTTTTGGGGTGTTAAATAACACACGCGAATCTTACCGGAGAAAAAAACTATTGCTGAACGTAGATATATGAAAAGAAACTGTTTTGGAGTAACGCAACTTCACTGCGCATACATTCAGTTCAGTTAGTCCACTCCGTGACTACATAAAAAGACGTCGACAGAGAAAATCGTCTTATTATCCAATGACCCCTTGAATCAAGTGCAAATAGGTCAGTAGGTCAGTATATTTTAAGAGTAATAGGCAATGCCTTTGAAAACCAAAGGAGCGGGCTTCGGAAGACCTTTCACTCTTCCAAGGTTTTCTGAATAATATTTTGGAATCCACTGAAGCTATTGTAGTGATCAAAGCATTCCGCCTTGGAAAATGAGCAGATAATCCATTGGTGTCGACTCATCCCCGGTCTCTTAAAGTTTTGCTGACTAGCAGCTACGAAGCCAGTCTCCTTTTCCCAGGCGATTTAGGATTAAAGGCTCCATCCCAGGTGTTTTTTTAAACCGGACTTCATTCCAGCGGAACGGCTGAAACGCCGTCGACTAGTTCTTGAACTAAGAAAGAGGCTCAGCGAGAGGTGGAAGTTTTGTTATACACAACAACCAAGTAGAACGACGTCCGTCACTCTTCTTTTGGACAGGTCAGGCCCGAATGACCACGCAGCTGACATATTAAGTGAAGGCGCCAACCAAAATGTAACCACATCTTACCTCAACCGGAAATATTAATTCTTATACACCAATGCGCAGAGTTTGCAGTCAAATTTCGAAAAGCTAAGGATCCACCTCTGAGATCTATCCCCTGACGTTATCTTTTTCACAGAACCCTGATTGAGCCAACACTTGGACGGTCGTGAGATAACCTTGCCTTGTTAACAGATGTTTAGAAGGGGTAGGAAAGGGCGTCAGGGAGGAGAAGTTTTCACGTACGTGAAAAATGGAGTAAATGTGTCCGACAAAACCGATCAATTTTCGTGTATTTCCAAGACAGTCTGATCGTCTATTAAGGTGCCGGACTCTCCGAGGCTCGATGTCCTCATGGTTTTCCCACCGCCGGCACGGAACAACACGGCCGACGCCCGCCTGCTGGAGGAGCTCGAAAAGTTTGCTACGCGGCCGATATCCTGACTTAAACGCGCCTCTAATTGACTGGAGCTCGACCCACGCAAATAGCTCAGAACACACTTTCGATGGGAGTTTTGTGAATACGGAACAGAACTTATTTCTCACTAAACACATCGCGTTTTCAATTAAAGTACGCTACGACCAATAGCCCAACTGCCCTGATCTTGCCTATACGAAGTCACAAGACAGCATTGATGATGATCACGTGGATTAATCGCTCTTTTCCATGCCCGAGAAACCCATGAGAGTTAGAAGAAGCCTTTGGCGTGAGGATTTTGACCAAATTAGGGCTGAGATTTCACGTATTGAGTGGGAATCGGTATTTGTTGTAAGCATACTCGAAGACTGGCGACGGTTCCGAGAAATGATGTACATGCTCATCGCAAACCACTGTCCGCTTTCATGAAAGAGGTCAACTAACACACCTCGATGGCTTACGTAAGCCTTGAAAAGTGAATTAAATAAAAAGAAAAGGCTGTGGAGAAAATCGCTTCTGACAGGAGTCCCACATCCATAAGTGCGTACAAAGTTCAAAGAAATCGAGTCAAAGGTCTTATCCTCAGGATAGAAGAGAATTTCAGCGAGATCTGCTTAACCTTGCAGCGGAGAACAGTAACTTATTCTACGGTTACATCAGGCGGTGGACGCGTAACAAGGACCCAATACCACTGCTAAAGACTGCTGAAGGCGAAAGCTGATCATCTTTCAGAATTTTGCGGTCTATGTCTGGTAGTGAAGCTGGATTCAACTCATCGGCGAGTGACTTATAGGACACCACAACTATGGACACCATCAGAACCATGCCCTCAATGAACTGAACGGAGTTGAAGAAGCTAAAAGAATCAGCATCACGGGGTCCCGATGAGATTCTGGCAAAGATTTTGAAGGAACTCGCCCGAGAGTTGGCTAAACCCCCTCTATGCTTTTCCAGAATCATTCGAGACCGGATATCTGCTACCCGATCCGAAATCAGCGTGGATTACGCCACTGTATATTGGCAAAAGTCCGGTCTTTGCGAGCAATTACAGACCGGCCAGCCTCATCTCCATTTGCTGCAAGATTATGGAGAAATAATTAAGCAACAATTGGTGCAGTTCCTTGAACAAAACCATCTACTTCCTGATTCCCAGCATGAATTCCAAAAGGCAGGTCCTGTGTCACAAACTTGCTCTACTGTCTTGAACACTGGATTCGGGCTGTTGATAGAGGACACATGGTGCATGTGGTCTATATCGACTTCAGGAAGGCCTTTGACAGTGTGCCTCACCATCGCCTTCTGTGCAAACTCAGCCTTATAGGAGTGCGAGGTAAGCTTCTGATGTGGATTCGAAGCTTTTCATTCGACCGTTCTCAAACTGTCCACTTCAGTGACCAGAAGTTTGAGGAGTTTGCCGCTGGGGGTGGTGTTCCCCAAGGCTCCGTTCTTTGATCTACGCTGTTCATTATATGCGTCAACGACCGTGCAAACGAACTAGATTACGATGCCACAATGTTCGCTGAAGACATAAAGATATGGAGTACCATACGAAATGAAGTTGACAGAGCGCGATTGCAGACAAACATAGTTCGCCTCGAGCAATGGTTAAACGACCGGCTTCTACCATTTAACATAAACAAGCGTATGTTCCTACGCGTCAGCGAAACCAGTTCTCTTAACCGCACGGTCTACCGTCTGACTGGCAAACCACTGCAAGAGGTCGACGCTCAGAAGGACTTGGATATATGGATCACAACCTTTCTTAAGCCTTCGCTGCAATGTTCAAAGGTGGACAAGTCGGTGATGTCCATTCTATACCTCGTCAAACGGGCGTTCTCCTCCTTTGATGAGGGCTGCTTCGCCAAGGCCTTCCAAACCTTTGTGCGACCGCATCTGGAGTTTGCTATCCAAGCATGGAGACCCTGGACCGCTAAAGACTTCGGCATACTTGAAAAAGTTCAACGGCGAGCAACGAAACTTGCATCTGGGTAGTGGTCACTACCGTACGAAACATTATTAGCTAATTTTGACCTCTTTCCTTTGAGTTACAGACAGCTAGGTGGGGACCTGATACAACCTTTCCGCATCGTGCGCAATCAGGACTGCTGCCTCGCATCAGGAGACTTCTTCGAGTTGGCGACTACGACTAACCTGAGAAGCCATCCACTCAAACTGCGTGTGACTGGTGCCCGGCTAGACACACGAAAGTTCTTCTTCTCCAAAAGAGTGGTTGCAGCTTGGAATGCTTTGCCTGAGGATGTTGTTATGTCGGGATCCGTAGACACTTTCAAACGGAGGCTAGATCACCATTGGAGCGCGCATCACAATAACGTCGGACAGTAGCCACCTTGATAACCAACGCAGTCAATTTAGTATTACGACGATACTACTGCCAACATTAAAGTAACGTATGTTTATGTAGTTACTATTTTGGACCACGTCGCACGCCCCTGCTCGCATTCACCAAGATGCTTGCAGACTAAAAATCTTGTTACTTTTCCCGTATCTTAGGTGTGCTTCAACTCTCTGCTGCATTTAATCAGTAAGCCCAGTTTATTTGCCTCTAAAACGCATGAAATTATGTGCTCATCTGTACAGTTTGTGATGTTGGGCTTGCATTTATTTCATGTTACTTCCTTTCAACTTTCTCTATATACTTCCTCTGTGTGTAACAAATAGGGATTTCAGAGGTAAACACCTACTTTCCCCCAAATGCACTGAAGTGGACCTTACAATTATTCGTCATGTTCTGGCGTGTGTGGTAGGAAACTGTAAAATTCATTAGGGAAAGTGATTTGCCTCTACCTAGACTGCAATAAACCAACCTACTGGCCGACGAGAGCATTCATCATATTTATGATAAGAAATGAAAATTCCAAAGGGGATATGAGCATAAAATTTTGTCATACCGGTGAGTTCCATACGTTTTGAGCCAACAAAAGCCTGACAAGATGGGATGTGAAAACTTGGTCGTAGGTTATTAGGTCCCTATGGAAGGCCTTACAGTTTACTCTATTATACTGGAAACTCCTCGAGTGTCACGGCGAAGGACGTGTTACCTTCTCCCTTATCACAAATGTTAACGGCACATCATCGCTGTGTGGGATAAGTTTCTACACGAAGTTGCACAGCCAAGTCCCTCCGATGTTCTCGGAGAGTGTCTTGAGGAAGGCCTATTCGGCCACATGTGCCTTCATGAAAACCTGCCGTAAAACACCGCAAACCTCGCCCCACCAGTCCATAAACCACACGCAAACGCGCCTTACAACGCACGGGACGTGCATGCGCCGTCCACGTCAGCGGGAAGCATTTTATTCGATAAAACCTGATGGCTAACTTGTTCCCGTGTGGCCCAAGTAGACGGGCTCTTTTACCACCGGATGACTGAAATATTCGGAGGCCTAAATGATGCACGGGTGAGGGGTGAGATGGTGAGGTCGAAAGTGGGGAATCCACTCGGATGGCACAGCAGCACATTTCTCCTCATGCAGTGACTAAGCGCATAGATGATACCCAGAGCGCTACAATCATCAGACCCAATCCGGCGGTGAAGGAAAAGAATGAAGTCACCAAGCTGAGTGCATTCTTCACTATAGAGTTTAGTCGTCGTTTCCAACGATATCCACCATGTGCTCCGCGGCAGGGTGAGAGCAGAGACGGCGACTTACGTGCGGATTACCTTAGAATGACGGTTGACTTTCGAAGCGTCTACCTCACTCTCTCCTTCTCTCTCAACTGAATCCTGTGTCAAGATACTATCACGAAGACCGGAGGCGGGAGGCGGGAGAGAACGCAAGCGACTGGCACGGCATAACCCCGCATCTGGATATACCACCACACCCTCCGGTTCATAACGGACACTGACCACGGACACCAAGTAGAAGGGTGGACAGCTCGGAATCAACTTGACGCAGCGTGAGCCTGCGGTCCTCGTACAATGCGTGCATGAGAGGTGACTGGCTCGAGGAGTGGGAGTCAGGCTGTAATGGCACCTTCCTAATGTGACCTCAATGGCGTGCTCCCACACGCGAGATCTCATCCGTCTATATGCCTTTCGTGAAA